>VXBW01004973.1:142755-173516 GCA_013400375.1 Thinocorus orbignyianus
TAAATTATTATATATACAATATGTATATTATAATATATTAAATATATATTTTTATATAATAATATATTTATAATAATTTATAATAATATATTAAATATATTAATGAGATAACCTTTGTTTTCTCATAACACAAATTTGACCAACGGGAGCAATATGGGAGGATGTGGTTTGGAAGAAAGCAGGAGACGTGCCATTGTCGTGCTGAATGAGTCTGAAATCTCATGCTTCTAATTAATTTGTTAGAATCATTATCTAAGCAAAATTGAAAGAGTGAGCGTGTGCCAGACAAACATTAGAAGCATTACAACATAGAAGATTAATCATCCAGCTTTTGGCTGGGTTGAAATAACTTTTTTATAACGAGGGGATGGCCAATTTTCCTGACTTACATTTTGTACCACGAACCAGAGTCTTTGTCTGGCTGGGAGCCTCATCACCTTTCTCATGAAGAAGAGAATGGAAGAAGAGAGTCAAGGAGGTGGAGAACTCCAAGAATAGCAGGACATGATGACAGCTCTATCACTGCATTACATGTAAGTGAGTCACATAGTATCAGCTTGAGGAGTTTTGCTACTTTACATTATGCCATAGTTGGAGATTTGGACAACCCGGCAGCTCCTTCTCTGGTACGGCTTCATTGGGACATTTGGCTCAAGTGACACAGGTTGACCATATCTGCTTAGGAGAGAGCTATTTGTGGGTAAGGTGTTATCAGAGAACTGAGTGCACCTACATCACAGAACTGACATTGATTTGTACTGCAAAAGGAGTAATCTGAATAACCTTTCTGTAGCAGTACAATGGTCAGGGCACTAGTGCAGTATAAGCTCAATGCCAGCTTCATTCAACAGTGGTCATATGTATGGTTTTGAAAAATGTATGTCTGAAGGCACAACTAAAGGAAGAATAATAACTCATCTTTGTTAAATGTAGATATTTTAAACAAATTAAAAATCAGGCATTTTACTTGAAGAATAAATTTCTTCAGTGATACATGGATCTCATACCCTCACATATGTATAAAATATTAGTTGTAATTGTGCTTCTGCATGAGTAGCTGCAAGCGCATTTCCATTTTCTGAGCAGATTGATGTATATACCATGCAATGGTAAGAAGCATTCTCTAAGTGATAAGACACTATTTAATGAACACATTAATTTCAGGTAAAATTTACATCTGGAGCTCAGCAGCTAAAAACTGCAGATCGTAAAAACAGCTTTCTCCTGATGTCTAATACCACCATTCATTTTTGTAGCATCTTGGCATTTTTCTAATTTTAGTAATTTTTTTTTTCTCTGTTTATGGGAGTCTAAAGTTCAGTTAGCTACTGAATTTCATTACCATATTTTGCAAATTGCTGTTGTTGGTTAGTTGAATTATAAATTGTTCAGAACACATAAATGCTTACTATTATGAAAAGGTCCATTTCTGACATCTAATTCCAGTTTATCAGCCAAACCAGTGAACTGATGGCCCTGGTCAGAACAGTAGGATGATAAAAGCCAGCTTTGAAGTATATAATCCTCTTATTAGTTATATAAGGCAGGCTAGCAGGAAATTTCCCAAATGAGGTCTTAAACTATGTTGTTCTCCAGTCATTCAAAACCATCCTAGAATCTCAGTAATGACATTTCAAGCCTACCTTTGGTTAGAAAGGGATTATTGTAATTTTTGGCATCTTTTATTAATCAGAGATAATCTCATCCTTTCTGCTACCTCTCACTTTTCAGTCAATTATTCATTTTTTTTATTTGCTGCCAATTCTATTGATAACCACTTTTTAATAATCCTTTTCAAACATGTTTGGGCCGTAAGGAGTCGGTTTTCTTTCTTCCCCTGAACGATATTTTCAGTGGGAAGAAGGGCTGAGAAAACATTAGGAACACACCCACCAGCAGCTTTATTCCTTCCTTACTTTTTTGAATTTACTTCAAAGACAGTAGCTCAGTGGCAGTGTACTGAATGTGCTCTTAGTTTACAGAGAATTGTTGGATTTAGAGGTTAGAGAGATCCATTCTCTTACTTAATGTTCTAAATCTGTGACATATTTTAATTCACACAAGGGTCATGCTGATTTGGCTTATAATGGTTTCTATTAATTCCACATGCTGTACCAATTAAAATCTGGGCACGTAAATTAAAATCTTTATGCTGGATGAATGGGAGATAGGGAAGGTTATAAGTCCCAAATGCTTGTTTGAAACATGGCTCTATTTGAACAGAAAGAGCTTCTAAACATTATACTCTGGGTGCCTGTGTGTATTCTGTCTCAAGCAATTCTTATCAAATGTGCCCAGGTTACAATACACAAGGTTTTTATTTCCTTAGCTGCCAACCTTGACAAGCTGATGCAGCCTGTCAGAGCCAGACTGGGATCTTTCCATCACACATTACACGACCAGTAAGAAAGATTCTGCCTGCCAAAATCTGTCCTTAGCTGCACTCTCTCAATCCTGTTACCTCTGTAGCGTGTCCTCAGTGACACCAGAGCAAATCCCTCCTGTGCAAGGGAGCTCTTCAGCTCTGGGGGAGACGAGTGAAGGGTGTTGGAGGTAGCAAAGAGATGCAAGGAGGGGATTGGTGCATTTTCCCCTTGCAAAGCTTGTTGTTTATCTGTTTGTTTTTGTAAAACATGCATTTTTATTGAGAAAGGTAAAAATGTAGACCCTTCCTGCTGTACGTTGTAACTAATTACCATTTAGTGAACAATTTAGAGGAAGATGAACCAGATTACAAGTTCATCCCGTGGTTTCTCTCTTCCAGGAATGTTCCTTGTATTTCCTTTGTGTTAATAAATAGAATATTACCTTTAGAAAGAAATAAATAAAAATTAGTATTTTAAGGTCAGGCTTGCAATACCAAGTGTTTTGATTACTTCCTGGAATGAAACACAGACTTTCCAATCAGTTTCTTCTAACATCTAAACAAATAACTTTTATGGTAACAGCTTTGTGTCCTGTATTTTTTGATAAATGCTGGTTAATTAACACATTCAATGCATTAATTTACTCCCTTTATAGATACGTATAAATTGATATATTGCATATTGTTTTGGCTCCTATAGAATATCTTGAGGGGAAACATTGACATTAAGTAGCAGATTATCAACAGTACTCTTGTACTGTTTGTTACTTGAACTGGATAGTTATCGTTGAGTAGGACTAGGTTACATCTGGAACTTTGCAGTCTGCTTCATGTAAGGCAACTCATGTCCTAACAAGCGGAGATTAGGTGGCAAAAAGATGTAGGAACTGGTATTCCTTCTGATATTGATGAAACTTTAACACTGCATGAACATTTTTTACAACTCTCAGTAGTCCAAATGTACAAGAACATGAATTGTGATGCGCATGCACAAACAAGTCAAAACAACCGAGCAATTTTATTTGAAAAAACTTTGCAGATCATATTTGTTAGCAGTTGAAATAACTCTGATTATGAACATAAAGTATGATTGACAAAGTCAAGAGAATTGCTTTGAGTTTCACGGAGTGGTGGTGCTTAATAGAATAACTGGAATACATTTTAAATCCTTTAAATAAGCAGGCTTATTGTTCATGATTTAAGAACCAGAAATTTAGTTTCTCAAAGTCATGTCTTATTTAAATCTAAGTAAGGATTTGTATTTTAACAAAGATGCAATTTATATGTAGCATCTAACCCATTCTGGTAAAATTGTGTTATGGAATTCATCACTCCTGAATCAAACTGCTGTCTTTGATATGTTTCAGTTTGACCTGATTGAAGAATTGCAGTGCCATCCAACTCTTAAAAACTGTGGAGTTATGTGATAATTTTCCTGGGAGAGTAGGGAGGCAAGGAGGGAAGAGGATAAAAATAAAAAAAGGATTGCTAGATGATCTTTAGCAAGGGAATAATATTGGAAATACCTTGCGTATCTAGCTATCAGTGGTAAAGGAAAAATATCAATAACTTTAAGAAAATCTTATAGATGCATCTAGTTTGAGAGATGCCTTTAGATGTATTACATTGTGAAAAAGCTAAACATATATATTTAACTTAGAATACAGGCATAGACCTCAGTGATGGGTGGGTTAGTAGAATCTACTTTTCAAAGTGGATGCCACTTCTACAAAATTTGTTTGGTAGAACTGCAGTTGTACAAGAAGGAGTTTTTCTTGAAGTAAATTAACTGTTCTTTTAAATCATGGAAATTAAAGGGAAGGTGTTTTTTTTTTTTTTTAAAATCTAATTAGAGATTCTCTGGGGTCATGAAACATCCGCAAATCCAACAGACATACAGAGTCCTGTATTGTTCACAGAGAAAATGCTGTAAAAATACTAGCCATCACTTGCATGCAGCTAGTGACTTTTAGGCAGAATCATAGAACCACAGAATTGTCTAGTTTGGAAGGCACCTTTGAGATCATCTAGGCCAGCCATCAACATAACTCTGATAAAAAACAACAATCCACCACCAGATGATGTCACTGAGCACTATGTCAACCTGTCTTTTAAATACCTCCAGGGATGGTGTCTCAACCACTCCCCGGGACAGCCCATTCCAACACTTAATAAAGATTTCAGTGTAAATCATGTCTTTAGTTGTATGACAAATCACCTGGTTTCTATCACTATATCTATGCTAATAAGTGTTACTCAAGTTAGCCATTGTCAGATCTCTGCATTTATAATATATTGACAGTATTGTTATCTGGTAAGAATTCTAATGTTTTTCGCTTTTCTGTATCTAATGCTTGTTGGCCACTGTTTGACAACTCATCTCAAAGTCCTGCCTTTACAAATACTTTTGAACTTCACATTGATTACAGCTATACAGGACAAATCCTTTGAGTACCAACAATCTGACAGTTTGGCAAAATTTTAAGAAAATACTTGGGTTCAAAAAAAGATTTTTTATTAAAGATAAAAAAATCCATTAGAATTAAAAGAAAAAAAAAACTGAAAGAGAGGATATTTATTTAGATTAGATATTAGGAAGAAATTCTTTACTCTGAGGGTGGTGAGACTCTGGAACAGGGAAGTTGTGGATGCTCCAACCCTGGGTGTATTCCAGGCCAGGGTGGATGGGGCTTCGAACAATCTGGTCTAGTGGGAAGTGTCCCTGCAGGGGGTTGGAAATATGTGATCCTAGATCCCTTCCAATGCAAAGGATCCTGTAAGTGTATGATTCTATAAAATGATGGATGGTACAAGAACACTAGATAAGTGAAGTGATAACATTTGGTTCTAACAGAAGAGGAACTATTTTACCAGGATAAATGGGGATTGACAAAGTTCCTCAACTTTTGTTCCAATATTGGCTGAATCTAGCACCTTAATTGTTTTACAAGTTGGGTTATGCTAATAAAATTTGCAGATGGTGCACTGTTGACAAGCATAGTCAGTTCATGGGAGGATTTGAATAACATGGCCTCTTTAGAAGAAATTAAGAGGCATCATGCATTTAAGTACTAATCAAAATTTTTGCTTTTAACAGTGGGTTGAAAATGGTAGTGGAAGGAACATCAAGGTTAGTATTCATCCTATTATCATCATCAGGATGAAGACATCTGTGATTCCAGAGAAAAAATCAGCCAAGGTGTTTCAAGGAGACATGAGAAGACACTTGTGTGTATTTTTCTACAAGGCACTGGTAAAATCTCACTCATGGTTCAAATGCAGTTCTAATCACCAAGATATAAGGAAGATGTGTTTAAGATGCTCTATTTGTAGAACCTCCAGGGATATAAGACAGAGGAAGAGTTTATCTTCACATAGACAGAAGAGGAAGTGAACTGAGAGTTTAGGATTGTTATCAACAAACCTAGCAGGAGGGTACACAATGGGGAAGGAATGGACTTTGAAAGAAAATGCTGAAACACGTAAGACATTAACTAGTCATAAATAAACTTGGAAATTCAAAGATTTGTAATTGGTAAGGTCTGGAATGTCTTCAGAGGATTGTTAGACTGAACTTGAACTCTATGTAAATGGAAGGTTGTTAAGGAGTTGCCTAAAACCAGAAGATCTAAGTGAACCAGAACTCCTTTCAAACATCCTTACAGTGTTGTTGGCCAGTCTTACTGTTGAATGAAACATCAAACAAGGTTCAGACACTCTGTCTACACTTTCGTACAATGAATCCTATTCATCCTTTAATATCCCTTCAGAGCTCAAGGGTTGCTTCTAGTTTCTTGATATCATTCCAGTGGCTGCACTTGAATAACCTCGTGATAATCTTGGATTCTGAAGGGCTGTGTGAGAATGGAGAAATCAACGGGACAGTTTTGTTGTTCATAGGTTTTAAAGTTTTTTTTTCTTGATTGTACGTGTTCTACTTCCATTGTTAAATGTCTGTCAAGAGGGAGACTGAGTTAAATGGCTTTGGATTCAGTAGTATGCTCACATAAGAAAACTCAAACCTAAAATCTATGTATAAAATAATAATGAAGCATACTTAAAGTTTAATTGTATTTTAGTTCCAGAAAAGCAGTACATGTCTGATCCTCTGTTGAAGAGACAGTCTGAATCCTCATGGTTGGGAGCAAGTAAAGTTATGTTTCCTTGAAGTTTATTTGGCACAGATTCATTTAAAGTAAATGAGCTGTCTTTAATCTTGCCTTTTGACTAGAGGCAGCGTCCATTGCTTGGGCTACCTTGCATTTTCAAATGGTTTAACCTGCATGAAGAAACAGGGCCTGGCCTCAGCCACAGAAAATACTTTGAAAAACAAAACAACACACACCTCCCACCTGAAAGAAATCTAAGGAAACTACTCCTTTATCTGTCTTTTTATTTCCACGTAGTCACATGCCGTTGTATAGTATTGAAGATACTAAAGCTATCTGTCCACTTTAAAACCAAAGGGCCTTGAACAGCAACAGCTGGATTTGCAGCACATCATCCTTGCCTCTCCTTGTTATTTGTGGTTCAGAAGTATAAAGAGATTTTTCTTTGCCAAAGTCAGGTCTTCTGGAAATCATAAAGATTCATGATATTATTGTTGACGACAGTTCTTCCTCCTGGTCGAAACTTTGAGAGAGATAGAAGGAATTTCATATTGATGATAGTCAACAGTATTCAACATTTTTTCTGGAAAGAAGCTATAGAAGATTTCTTCTTTCTGTTTTGTGTGGAGATAAAAGATAAAAATCCATAAATAAATCCATAGATAAAAGATAAAAATCCATTGCTGTCATGGTCTTATATTTATATATACTTCCATAAAACATAGCCTTCTAACATTTCAGGCATGGATGCAGATCATTTTATGTAATGAGATTTCTGCCATTTATGGAATATAGATGCTAAAGAGGGAAGGAGAACTACAAAAGGGCATGAGGACATGCTAATATTTTATTTTTTTCCTCTCTGTTTAGAAGCTTAGCAGGATCACTTTGATTAAACACTTGAAAGAAGAAAAATAGGTGTGTCTGGATGCAAAATAGCCTTATGTTTGCCATCTACCAATTTAAAGACCTTTTAAGTTGGAAACTCTTCTTTCCGCAGATGCATACACACACAGCAGGCTGAAAGTTCAGTGCTGAGAGGCCTTACTAGAGCTCACTTGTACTGAAAACAACAACAAAAACTATCAATGAACTTCAAAAGGACACATGCACTTTGGAAGAAGAATTGAAATACGTTATTTGTGTTACTAGAAATGCTGAGTAATCGTGAAAGAGTAGTAACATCCAGTATTTCCCAAGGTAGGAGTGCATTCAGGAATAACGACCTGGGGTTTTTTGCCGTTTTGGGATTAAGTGCTCAACACTGCATTTATGTGCAGGGAATGTTTGCAATTTGGTTTACCAACAGTGTCATCCTGCTTGGTATAGTTGTGGAGCGCAGCCTTGCTCTCTGACAGCCCCCTCTGGCAGCCTGTGATTTTTCCTGCCATCTGTGGTGAGAGTGCAGGGAGCGATACTGAGCTGCAGGAGGAGCTGGGGGACACAAGGTTTACCTGGCTCACCTGGTACTCGCAGCTTGTGCCTTTATCTCTCCACCATCTGTCACAAATACTGCTCCCCTGACTTGCTTTTCCTGGCTGCTAATCCAGGGGAGGATTAGAAAGGAGTTTTGTCGCCTAGATTCCACGCAGCTTCCAGTGACCTCCTAAAGTGAACTCACTAGAAGTGAGTAGAAGCAAAGCTAAATCCAGTAACTTATATAAAAGTATACCTGGGACTTAAGCTTTTTTCTTTATTCAGAGGAAAAGTAAAATAAAATTATGTAAGCAAAATGAAGTTTCTCTGCTGTGTTTGCAGATTGCTTCTTCAGGGGTCCCGGTAGAGAAACCTCTGGTGTTAAATCCTGACAGTCTGCTGTAGGAACACCAGAGCCCATAAGCCTGTCCTGCCTCCTCTCCTCTAAGAGCAGTTGTTGTGTTACACTCATGGCTGCTGATTTCCGTGTTATCTAAAGCTGTTCATTATCAACATTTGTAACAGCTAAGTAAAATATCTTCCTTTTTTTCCTCTCTCCACTGATTTCTCCAATCTAATTCTATCAGTTGTGATGTGTGATTACCTTTCAGCTGACTCAGAATCCAGAGAAAATTGAAATTGTCACTATTTTAAGAGTTTCAGTGCTGACATACAGTTACTTCCCTTATTCCCTAAGCATTGGTATTGATCTCCTAGTGTATTTTCCGAACTCTTTCCTCCTTTGTTCCTTTCTCCAGCTGTCATTTTACAAAATAATGACTTCTCTAATAGCCACTGTGCTCTGTTGTTGAAATAACATGATACACAAGGCTTCAGAATAAAAGTAGTAGGGCACTAAACCATCAGTTGAATTAGGTTATTGATTCAAATTTAATAAAAAAAAAAAAAATAAAAAAAAAAGGAGGAAAAAAAAAGCAAAGATCTTACTATGGGAGGAAACATCACTTAGAAGTGGCTGTAGAAATTGAAATGTAAAATTAGGTACAATATGCATGGAAAACTGTCACAATCGGTCACATAGCTGATTTAAAATATAAAAAATGTGAACAATTGGAAAATCCCCTCCTTTTTTGTTTCCTTGTACCTCATAACTACTTTTATGTTGAGAAGGATAATTTTTTCAAAATACTGATTTTTGCTTCTTATTATTTTAATGTATACAGAATTTTAGTAAGTGAATTTGAGAAAATGTCTTTGAGAAAATGACACTGCCCTGATTGTAAGGTCTGCTTCAGATAACATTTATCACAGTAATGTAACAAGAGGATGGGACTGCTCTCCATCTCCTTTCACCTCTCTACAATCTTGGCCTTGTAAAGGGCCTGGCCACCTCCACTTCAGCCTGGTGCAGTTTTACTTGGCTGCCTAAACCCCTGCTTTGGACATTTCTGCACTGCAATAAGAGTATCCTTTTCCATCTATGTGGTCCCTTCCCTTGCAGATAAAAGCACAAGCAAAGACAGTTTCACCACAAAGAAGTTGCTGTACTTTTACAGGTGAAATAAAACCTGCACCTGGATCTCAAATTCTGCCTGATGAGTCCCCTAAACTGTGTTGTTACCTGTTATTGTTGGCATTAAAATTATCAGACATTGACTTAAGCTGTGTACCTTAATATCTATATTTTGTCCATTATCCAGATACAATCTGTTGCAAACGCTGCTGACTCCCGGAGTACAGTAAAGCGTATGTAAATAACAACACTGCTGAGGCCTTATTAAATTAAAATAATTTAATAATGCTATGTAAGAGGGGAAGAAGAAGAAAGAAAAGCACGAATTAAACAGTGTCTTGGCATGGTACTAGGAAGATTTTAAAAGGCAGTTACCAGATTCAGGCCTTGCAGTGCATGGATACTGTATTATCTGAATGCGGTAGACAAGAACAAGAAATTGCAGGTACCTACTCCTGCCGTTTTTGAAATTAACACTCTTCTGGATCCTTCTTAGATCGTTTAGGGGACATGATTTCTGGCTGCAGCTATACAGTCTCAGTGCTTTAGCAGGGATTGCTTGTGCTTGTGACAGCCCCTGTTGCTGTCGTTATTATCTGAGAAATTCTATTCTCTGCCAAAGTGATACAGTTTAACGACCTGTCACAGACTAACATTAAGAATTGTTGAAATTGCGCTTGTTGATTTAGATTGTTCCAAGTTTTCTACGTTGCATAAGTGCATATGCATTATCCCTTAATGAGTCAGGTTATTTAAATTTCAGATCGGATTGGGGATGTAGTGAGTGTGATGGTTCTATATTCCTCTACCATCTGTCACCGAGGAACTCCTTAAAGCTGCAGCCTTGGTTAGAAGAACAGCTTGGTCCTATAATCTCTCTGTCACTATTTCTAAGCAAAGACTACAGACAGGCTTCTCAGAACAATTTTTTGAATGAAAGTTTTCATAGTGATAGTGGAGACATTAGTGCTACAGGCAATACACAAAGACTACTGTGTCAGTATCACGAATGTGATGTGTGCCTCAGTGGTTCAGGCCAGGGATGTTTCCTGCAGGAGCTCATTGTCATGACGTAGCAATTTAATGAATCCCTGGTGCTGAAGCAAGGTGGGTGACTCGTCCTAAATTGCACTCCCACAGGGGAGGGAGGAATTTTCTCTAATCTTACTGGTTTTCTTCCTTTTGATGCTCCTCAGTTGGGTCAGACAATCTTATCTAAAGTCGAGGAGTTGTTCAATCATTTCAAAAGTGGAATGGGACTGACTGACTGACTGAAACAGAGACTCTGCAAAGATGTTCTGAGATCCTTCAGCCTTTGGTCTGCAATTAGTTCTCCACCCCTGAGACTACAGCAAGACCTTTCTTTTTCCTCCTCCTGAAAGTATCTATGACAGTTCTCCTGTTCTCCATGTCCATGTTATCTGGTTAAGCAGGGCTGCCCTTGCTTAGCAATAGGCCCAATGCATAGCTGATAAGGCACAAGCCTCAGGAAACACAATCTCATATGTGCTACAATGATCATTAACATTTTTCTGCTTCTCCCGCGCTTTGTCGTATCATTTGTAAAATCTCCAATAAATCCTATATGAGAGACCTGGCTATTTGTTAGAGCCTTCACAGGAATAAATAAATAAATAAATAGATAGATAGATAGATTGGTAAATAAATAAATAAATAATCTTAGTAGAAAAGCTATTGGATTGTTTAGTTATTTTTCAGTAAAGGCTCTACTGGTGCTGGCAAATGGGTAAATAACCTTTTATCAGTTTATTAAATAGTTTAAATGGGTGTTGGTATGATATGTAAATAGCTTTGAGATATCAGTAAGGACAAATGCCACCCACCTACTGATACCTATAGGCTTTTGTACATATGGAAAAGTCACATGCAGAAATTAAATATGTGACATTTACTAACAAGGAGGCCTTTCCTACTGTTTTGGAGTACTGATATGAAGAGCTTCCCTGACACATGAAATCAGAAATATGGGCAAAGCCATAATCTTCCTCTTACGTGCAAATTTATGATGTCCACAAAATAGATGCTGCTTTCTATTCTCCATATTCACTCATTTCTCAGTAATGTTAGGATAATTTTTACCTTTACATTTCTAATTGGCCTCATGCTGCTGTGACTTGTTTAAATTCTGTCCTTGTCATAGGAGCATTGCTAACATTTTCCTGTGAAACTTGTCCTGAATTGTTAAAAGAAAGCACTTTCAAATGTTCCTGAGTCATTGACTTCTTTCATTCTTTGGAGTATTTTCTTCTCTTCAAAATTAATTTTCTAAGTAACATTGAATTCCCATCAAAAAGATGTTTTCTGCAGGACAAATAGTACTTCAATGCTGTAATTCAATATACGTCACTAACCACACTAACCACAGTTGCGATTTCAGTGCCAGCATTGAAAAATAATAACATTTTAAATTACTTTTTTTCACTTCTCTATTCAACTTCAAAATACAGTCTTTAGCATGTGGATCTTTTCCATTGGTACACTTGGGTTTCTTGAAATTACTAGATGAAAAGCATGTGCTAGATTATAGGCTTGAGCAGTGATCGCGACTCCAAGCATATACACCAGAATTTCTTTGAAGTGTCAGACTGTACATAAACACTGACAAAATTAAATCACTGAAAAAGGAGATTATTAGAATACTCTAAACACAAGGCTTTCTTATTTCAAAGTACTGCTTACCAGGGAGATAAAGAAAAAATATCCCATTATAGTTAACACAATACTGTTTTTACCTAGACTTCTGTTAGTTCTCTGGGTGCAGAATGCATTGTATACAATTGTGAGTGGCTATTTCTAAAATCTTTGTTCTCTCGTAGTGCTCCAATATGACACACAACCCCTGCTGTGCTTTGGACAGGACCTTGAACAGCCTGGCTTAGTAGAGAGGAAAGGGTTTCGTTCTGTGTGCAGTGAAAGAAAGACCATATGAATTCCAAGGAAAGAGGATTACAGAATTGTAAAGGATATGGCAAAAATATGCAACAGCATGTGAAGGAAACTCTAGGAATAGCGTAAAATGTTAGTGGGGGAAGGCAAAAATACGTGTGTTTGAGAAAAGAGGAGAGATTGTTGAAAACCTGCCTGCAGGTTTGGGTGAATATTGCCTGCCAGTTCCCCTGGGCACTATAAAACTGCAGATTTTAAACGTGTTGTGTAAGTGTCATTGCTCCCAATTCTACCTGCTGTGGCAGACATCTGCAGTTTGGGAATCTGCTTTCCTAATACAAAAGACAGCCTATAGCACTGTAGTCAGCTCACCTACCCTGCTGCAATCTAAATGAATCTAGGTCAATGTTACACAGGGGTTGTTCTTATTGTTTAAAAAATATTAAAGAAACAATGTGGGTGCTCACACAAATGACTATGGAGGTGTATACCCAGACTGTTCAGGTCTGCTCCAGATTCCTTGCCAAAGGAAAAAATATGGCAATTTCTGCTGCTCACAGAGCAGCGTGACAGTTCTCCATGGCATAAAGCAGTGCCTTCCTCCCTTTCTGCAGCACTTAAATGTTGTCTCTGCTGAGAGGCAGAAAAATTTCTGCAGCTATCTGTATCTCAAGAATGGAGAGAGTATGTCATGTATATCATCAAAATGTTTCCCAAACTTCCTTTTAAATCTTCCAGCACCTCTGGAGGACGGTGCACTCTTTCTTTTTAAAAGACAAAGAGGTGGATGTACTGGAAGAATGAATTCAGTCCTACTGGGAGAAATTATTTTGCAGCTGTGTCAGTTTCTTGTTTGTTCAGCCAGATTTGCCTTCAGCAACCACCTCATGTAGTGTTCTCATTCCTGTTTAATTCTCTTAACTTTGCTAAACCAACACAGCTGTAGCAAAAAGCCAAGGTCTCTGCTTCTCCTATGTGCCATTAGCCACTTCCACTACAAGGTAGGGAGGGGAACTGCACTATTGTCCTCAAGGGACTATTTGGGTGGCAGATTGTCACAAGCAGACCCATAATGCTCAAGAAGAGCAAAGCCCAGCTTGGCTTTCAGATTCCATCTTGAGTTTTCAGGATTAATTGTGAGGAGTAGAGACACATCTTTTGTTCACAGACTGAACAAAACTACTGAAGAAAACACTGAGGGATGTATGTGGAAGACCACAGTGGTAAACAAATTCCCATTATTTAGAGTAAGTTCACGATAACCAGGTACGAGTTTCTCCCTTGAGTACTAAGAAAAAGAGTGTTAGATAGAGGTTTTACAGGAGAGAGGACATGGAAACATGTCCTGGGTGAAGCTCACTGTTTGTAACATCTGGGTGCTTGTGAAGCATAGTTTAGTTGCTCTGCCCACTGCATAGATACTCATCTTGTTGTCTGGCAACGCCTGCAGCAGAACTAATAATCCTAAACTCTTGATAAAGTTATTATAGAGCAGTAAGTACATTCAAGGCATAGTTCATCTCATTCTAAAGCAGATGTCTAAATCAGATGAAACATGACCTAAAAGTTCCCGTGTCTACATTGACTGCAAAAGGAGGTTCGGGTGAGCAGTTCAGCTGTAGATGCTAATCTAATAGATGTCAAAAGTTGTGAGCTGCAAAAATGGGTCCATTTAATTTAGAGGAAGTCACACGGGTATGTTTGACTTCTCTGGAAATTTTTAATCTTGCATATTGAAATTTTTTTTTCTTTTAATTTCCTATCATATGGAGTAAGAGTAAAGAGGTTGGAAAGAAAACATAATGTTTGGATTTTGGTGAAGGAATAACTCTTTTCAAATTTTGTGGATTAATTTTATTCCAGACAGGTTTAGATGAAAATAGTCTCAGAAATGCGCTAATTTCTCTGAAATAGCAATTCTGAGGTTTGAATCGCTCTATAGCTCTACTCAGTTCTCTGAGTAAGAAGTTGGTCCTTATGTAAAGTAATCATACATGTAGGCTTGCTAGGAAGCTAGGAAATTTTTGAATTTTAACCGAGACAGGCTTTTTACTATTTATCCAATATTTTTGAGTGTACATTCCAAACCGATGACAGCTTGACATGATCAGATGAACTGTATTACATGTGTAGAGAGGCTAGCTTATCTGGCTTGCATGTGTCCTTACAAGCAGGCATCTTCAACAAAACTACCCTCTTCAGTTCATTTGGTGAAAATAAAAGTGAAAGAGGCAGTGAGTGTGCAGATAAGGAAGAGAAGGGAAAAGAGGGCAATAGGCAATGCAGGTGGGAAGCAGGGTATTTTCATAAAGGTGCAGATTGTCATCCTGGTCAGATAAGCTTTGAGTTAGATATTGTATACGGAAGCTGGATCAGTTTGTTCTTGAGGAGGACTCTAAATTGAGGTACAATTTAGGGTTACACTCACACTGTACATCATCACCATGGTAGTATGTGGGATTAAAATCCTAACCCAGCCTGACATGTGGGCACAGGCCCTGCTGCTCCCCATCAGCAGTCCTCTGCCTGTCCGGCAGCACAGTCCTGTCCACTGCTTTGTGCACAGGAGCCCTAAGCCTTCTCCAAAACACATGCCTTCCTTTGCTCCATTTTCTTGCTTTTCCCTGTAGTGGTGTATTCCTCCTCCTCCTCTCTTTCCATATTCAAGAAGCATTTAGTTCTCAGTGCTGGTGTCTGTTTATTTATTTTGCCACTCTGCAAGTTTTTAAATGTCTAATTAAAAATAAGCAAATAAAATATGGGAAGAATTTTTAATTAGATGTTAATTGTTTCTTGAAAATTAGTGGTAAGGTGACCATTAGGTAAGGAGACAATGAGAATTAGCATTTGATTTAGCAATGGCTAAATTTAACATTTGATTTCCCTTCTCTCCCCATACCCCCTCTGTGGCTGGGCACTGTTTGTTGAGGGCTCTCAACCGCCTGCTCTTTCATTACGCACTTGAGGAGCCTTGGCTATTGCATACCTTTTGTAACTGTACTGCCATTTCACAACACCTCAGTGGGTATACTGGTGAAGCTGGCTTTGAGGATGCACATGTCCTTTTTCTCTATTCCTTCCCACCTCCTTTCCCCTCAGATTGCCTTTTCCTTAGTTGTGTGGCTACAGGTGCAGGGTACAGGTACCGCACAGCGTACAGCATCAGTGAAATGAGGTGGTTAGAAAAAAAAAAAATCCTCATTTGTACGAGCAAAAAGTACAAAGGACAAGAGCACTGCAAGGGGAAAAGCAGGGAACAGGAAACTGACCTAATTATCAAAGGAATGTTGTCTCCCAAGTACTTTCTGTATTACCTAAACTGAGTGTACTCTTGGCCCTGGATCACAGATTTGCTGTAAATATTAACCTCTGCAGTGGAGTTGTATGTCGATGTGATTCCTGTCTTGGATTTGCCAGTAATCAGCTTGCCTTCCTCTGAGGGTGAATGGAGACTCCTCTTGTGAAAATGTGTGGTCCTGCTGGAGGTGGGTGAGGAAAGGTTAAGCCTGTGCTTCCCTCCTATGCACCAGCTGCTCCTGGAGATGGAGTGCTTGTTTATACCTTAGCTATTCACAATCCTTTTCTGAGCCTCTCCTCAGGTAAAGCCTATTCATGCTGTCCTCAAGAAAAAATGTCAGCTTAGTCGTGCTGTGGTTTTCAAAGAAATCTAAGTGATTTGGGCACCCAGTTTATTTGAAATTAAAAGTACGTGTCCAAATTTAGATGGCTTTGAAAACTCCCAGCTGGAGTCTGCTTAGTGGTAGGAAAGGAACAGACTGATAAAGCAACCTTGGCCACAACACTGAAAAATGACTCAGTGCTATAATTCAACTTACAGCTTCCATTACATTTAGCAGTATTTATTCATTACTTGTCCTAACATCTTTTTTTTCTTCCTTCCACTTTTTCATCAGGGGCAGATTTGTTTCAGATCTAGTGGAGAGAATATTTCTTTCAAGGACATTCTGAAGGAGTTTTTTGTACAAACTGATCAAAAATTGCAAAACTGAAAAAAAAAAAAAAAGGCAAAGTTATCTACTCAAATATAGAAAATAATAGTGGTAAATTTTTCACAATAACAAATAAAACAAGAAATAAGACATGTAACTGTGTACTCAAAGAATAATTTCTTTAATGCATAGTGTGCTCTTCAACACTGAGGGCTAATTTATTCTGAATCACAGTAGCTGATAAGTGACAGTCTTTGCCATGAAAGAAAAAAGTGATATTATACATGTTTTAGGTAACTAATTCATATGCCTGTCTGGTGTGTCCCCAGTGGACAAAGTTGTGTAGTATGGAGACAAATGAGCTAGTCCCAGATGCACAAGTTCTGCTATCAGAACTGGGGTAGCTGGAGATCCATGCGGCTGCATTTGTTCTAGTTTTCACTTTTCGATCATCTGCAATGCAGATGTGCTTTGTGAATCATGGAACAAAATGTTCTACCTCCTCGCTTTCTGCTTATGTTATCAGAGAAAAACTTTACAAATATTATCTGAACTGTGCTCATTCCATTTGTTAACAAATTTGTGGCTCTTTGTGCGGGCAAAAAACTTTCTGTTGGAAAACCAAACCCTAGAAGAAGAGTTTTTCAACAACAAAGCAATGCCAAACTGTATGCTAGATAAATATTACATTATACTTTGCCTGCCAACTGAAGCCATTGAGAATGCAAATGTACCAACATAGTTTAGGTCTTCCCAGCATGTAGTTCATTTTCTGTGTTTCTTTTTTAAAGGCTGTCTTACAATTTTAAAAGCATCTGAGTAACTGCTTCACAAAAATATTTAACATTCTTCAACTTATAATTTTCTTGTAAGCTGCACATTTTTGTTAGACTCAGTTGTATAGGAGGCTGTAAATTTCATATGGGTGCCACTGATTTAATTAGTTGCCTTGATATATGTACTTGTGTCTGTCCTGAATGCCAGAGTGTTACCTGACCTAAACATTAGTCCTCTATTCCATCCAAAAAGAGTATTTGAATTTGTATCCTCAGAGGACAGGGGGTTCTATCCA
Organism: Thinocorus orbignyianus; assembly: GCA_013400375.1. Lineage (NCBI taxonomy): Eukaryota > Metazoa > Chordata > Aves > Ciconiiformes > Thinocoridae > Thinocorus > Thinocorus orbignyianus. Next base: position 160,049 of record VXBW01004973.1, read on the forward strand.
AATTAGTGGTACCTATATAGAAACTCAAAACCCAAATTCAAACAATGGGTGAAAACTCAAATATGAAAGTAAATCATGGTTTATAGCCTGAGTATCTTCACTTGATCATGTAGTTGATGAATTCATGCTTCTTTTAATCTACCCCAGGTTAAGAAGAAAAGCCATTTTATGGCAGCTGTAATCCCAACTGTCGGCCGTTTAAGATCTGTTTTCCTCAATTTTTGTTTTGCTTTTTTATGATTTCCTGAGGCCTCCTGAAACCTTTGTTGTTTTCTTTTCTGTTCTTGTTTTGCATTTTCCATGGTGCTCATAAAGATAGATTAAACAATCCATATACAGATTGAAACTGCAGAATGAGACTTATAAAAAGTAATTGTATCCTCTCTTTTACCAGAAGAAAAATTGCAGGAATTCCCTTAGGTACCTAGAGAAATATGTTAGTTTTAAAATTTGGCTCTCTTTGAACTTCCCTTACGACAAGTGTCTGGGTATGCGTTGCTGTGCTATCCGCTAGAACCAGCAGCATGCTTTCTGGTAGTATGGAAGTACTGAACACAGCATTGGACTTAGTATGTAGCAGATCATTGAACATGCCCAGATTGACCCTACAGTATGCAAAAAGAATCAGACAAGTCAGGAATACGCTGGATTTACTCCACCCTCTCTGTATAACAAACTGAAGAACATTGTCTATTGTACAGGCTCAGGCTGCCACCCAGGCAAGAACATGTATCCCCTCTGCCTTGCCTGGGTGTTCCAGGGTGCAGCTTTGGGTTCTGGTTTTGCAACCAGAAGAAGAAGAAGAGAACTCGTCAAGTACCACCTTGGGCTTGTCTCCAAGTTCTTTTGTCTAAAGACTAAAGAAGAGAGATTTCTCAATTCTTAATTTTATTTCCCTTTCAGTGCAACAGTAGCCTACTTCATTCTGCTCAGGGTATGTGAGAAGCTCAGGTGAGGTAGTCTCTAATTGGGGGAGGGATTAGTAAATTTCAGAGATACTATGCAGGTGAATTATTGTGAAGTTTCTGTATCAGACAGAAATCTTTTGATAGCACTGTTCAGAGGATATAATGTGATGCACTTATTCATCTATACTCTCTCTTTCATTTGCCAAAATATTAACTTTCTCTCACTCACTAAAAGAAAAGTTGTAGTCTAGAAATGGTTTGAAGCAAACTCGTAAGGACCTTTAAAAATAACTTCTGCAATAAATGAATGCCCTTTCACTGGCTTTGCAATTATTCATGTCCCAGTTAGAAAGTTAATACTCTGAAGTGTTAATTATGCCATAGGACTTGTCATCAGGGGATTTCTTTTGACTTCACACCTTCTCATCTTGAGCTAGTGCTACTTACACTTTGCTGTCAGTGTCAGTATAATTAGCGACTAGCAATTCATTGTAAAGTATTTCTCGATTAGTATCTACAAAAATTACAATTGTGCATCCTCATCCTTCAGACTTCTACAGCATGAGATCAGCAAGTTCAACAATGTTTAAATGATATTCTGCAAAGCTGCAGAGCTGAGGGTGAATTACAAGCCTATTAGCAATATGAAGCAAGGCAGATATTTTCCTGTAGTCAGTAAGAAAATTACGTTTCCTTTCACGTCTACTGCATTTAGTGTTTATAATATTTACACTTACACTACTTACAATAATATTCAGTATATGCTTCTGATTCACATGAAGATCATGAGGATGTAAATTTTATGCAGTTATGTGTTGTTAATGCATTTTGGCTATGGCAATCTCTTGGTTTTCTTAGGTGCAATGGAGATGGAGTTTGTAGGGTCTGTAGGCAGCAATGGTAGCTGTCATTGTTTTTTAACACTCACACGTGTACACAATGGAATTTTCTTACTCCTCTTTGTGTATAGGCAAATAAGTATTAGAAGACATGAGAGTACCTACTTATTCCTTGTTTGGTCAGATTGTTTGTCCTAATAATTTAGACCTGAAGGTTATTTTTTAGTAAACACTCAATTTGGTCTCCTGGAAGCAGAGTGAGAACTTTCTCACTTGAATGGACCAGTATTATTTCCTGTGTGAGAGCTCCCTGCATTTCTATGAGTGCTGTCACAGATAGTGGTTTTTCAATATGTTTCCCAGAAGTTGGATCACCCAGAGTGTTCAGCGACTTAAACCTGGTTGCCATCGTGCAATGACACATGGTATTTACTCCGGGGTCCGCTCTGGCTGCTGCTGGTGTCTGAAGCTCCAGTTGGCATAGCAGAGGCTTCCCTAATTGCTTACAGGTGCTATGCGAAGCCATCCTCACTACTTACTGTCAAACTGAGCTATTCACAGCTGACATTCTTCCTGGGTCTGTGGCTGATTTTTTTTCTTTTTTTTTGGTTGTTTTTGTTTGTTTGTTTGTTGTTTTGTTTGTTTGTTTTTCTTTTGTTGTTGTTGTGGGAAATTTTATGTCACTTGTAGACCATATATGTATGTATTGTTTTCTAGATAAGACCTCAGAAAAGAAAAAAGCAGGTACTTGAGCTGAAGCCTAATCTGTTTATGAATGCTACTTCTATGATGTGCAAGAACAGGAAGCAGAGCAACCCATCTCTAAGCATATATCCTACAACATGCCAGTGTAGTATATTTCTCTTTGTATGACAAATAACATTTCATACAAATGTTGAAGTGTTCCCAGGGGGCACAAATGATTATGCCACATGCTACGCAGAACCTTTAAACTTCTGGTTCATTAAGTGAGTAAGCCTAATGTTTTAGTGGAACTGTTCCGCACGTTTATTTCTTTAACACTCAATAACTAACTTCTTGTTTTGGAAGAACTGAATGATAAAGTGGCAGTTGAAATTCTGTGTAAATAAATGCGAAGTGATATGTTTAAGGAAAACCTCTCAATTTAATGATAATAGTAATAGGAACAAGTTAATATTTATATTCGGGAATTATATTTTGTGATTAAAAGACTTCTGGAGGGGCATGAACTCATTAACCAATAAGACTGAACTCCCTTGCACTCCCAGAATATGCTATAAATTAGAAAGAAAAAAAAAATAAACCAGTAAATGTAATTTTACTAGTGCATAAATCTATGTTTGAATCTTGAACAAAGTGTGAAATTCTAATCTTGCTAATTTAGAAAGATATTATGGAATAGGAAAACACTCAGATGAACAAAAAGGATGCACACGTTATGGAGCGGTATGCATATATAGCAAGCAGACAAGGGCATTTTTGGGATGGTGAAAAAATAGAGTTCTATAGACTCATAAGTGACAAGGAGAAGGTTGTTAGGGAACAACTGGAGATTGGTCACTTGCCTATGGGTACCTGTGATTTGAACTAATACAACTGTTCTTTTCAAAAAACAGGAGGCCTTAGTAATGATACCTAAAAAGTAGTTTGCTTAGAATTTTCTGTTTAAATAGTCCAACGAACATGAGCTCTGTTCAAAGTGACTCAGTTTGGAAATTTGTGTCAAATGTAATTTTAGTGAAGCTTCTTGAAACCACTGCAAAACTCTTCACAGACAGCAAATTCTTTTTTTTTGGAGTATCAATACAAAAAATGTTTTTAGTTCCTTTACCTTCTTCGTGGGTAACATATTGACTCTCAATTAATAAAATTTTGCCATATAGTTGGATAGTGCCTTAATTTCTCCCTTGGATCACTTCAAACTGTGGTATGAGGAGCTTCAGCTATGAACCTGTAATTGAATATTGACCTAGATGTTGAACAGTCCTCCTTTCCTCTCATTGCTCTGGGTCATAATCAGCATGATGTGATGCCTCCATATCTGTCTCTAATAAGCCAAGTACTGAGGAAGAGGAGAAAGGGAAGGAGCTAGAGACTAGGTAGAAACTCTTCTTCATTTACAAGCTATAATGAAGAAAAAATAAGTGAGAGATGTGTAATCCAAAACACTAGTAGTCAAAGCGTAATCTGTCCATCTAAAACAGGCATGAGGATAGGCACTTTGCATCATATTTATGCAGGCCTCAAAGATAGTTGTATTTAAAGGCTCATTGCTGTCTAAGCATGTAAGAATAATAGTTTGCTAGAGAAGAAGCCAATTATGAAGTGGATTCTATTTCAAAATCATTTAACATAATCAATTAACATAAATAATCAAATCAACTCCCTGTATGTTTTCTGTGTTTTCAACAGAAACAGACTTGTTGTTGGTTGGTTTTGTTGTTTTTTTTTTTTAAGTTGCGAACAAATTAGATCTCTTTCACTGTCTATTGCTAAATCAGCCTGGAAGGATGGGAGTGAGTGATCAGGATTCAGCACTCTACTTATCCTGTTACTACACTGGTTACAATTGATTGCAACCAGAGTAGGACATCACAAGCTCAAACACTGTTTAATAATGTATTAACAAGGCCTAATTTTTCTGAGACCCCAGCTGACCACTAAGGCCACCTTAGACATTGACATATTTTCTCACCCATCTTATCTGTGACATCTTATCCATGGTGGTGCAGAGTTTTCTTGTTTTCTCCTTTCTGCTCTTTTGTTCTTGTTATTTAATTAACCACATTCCCCCAAGACATCCTTTCCCCATGCCACAAATATGCAGCTTCTCAGGGCTAAACTAGCCACAAGAGAAAGACTCTTGTCCACAGTAGAAATAATAAATTATTAAAGACGTGATAATTAAATTTTAGATGAGGGTAACATAGTTCAGGGAATCTGAAATAATTTTTTCATAATATTTACTATTTACATGAAACATTTGCATTGAGTGTGTGTGTGTGCATCACTGAATTAAATAATTCTGTGGAATATGAAAGAAAAGGTAATATTCAGTCAGCAGAAGGAATAATATTTCTCTAAACCAATTACATTCAACTAATTTACATAAAAATAAAAGAGCACTATTTCTGAAGTAAGGAGTTGGAAATAATTTTACCTTTGAAAAGATAATTAAATCATAAGTTACCTCAAGTATTATCTACACTGCTTCTTGTATCAAATACTTCTAAAAAGTCCTAAAGCTGCACAAAAGTGTCTTAAATTTACAATCCTCCCTGTATATATTAAAAGTGTATATAATCCTCCCTGCATATATTAAAATTTAAGACAAAAAAAGTGTCTTAAACTTACAATCCTCCCTTAAACATAAAAATCCTCCCTGTATATATTTTGATACAAATATGGAGGAGAAAGTTACAACAATGAAGAAACACCAATATTAAAGTACCACTCCTAGGAGTAATAAAGCATGTGAACAAAGGGAAAAGCCTGTGCACATACTCTTCTGATTTTGGGCGCAACAAAGGCCAGATGACTGCTGAGCACCTTTCCAGACTTGCCCAGCCTGGCAAGTGACAACTTCTGCAGCCACAGCCACAGTGTGCAGCCTCTCCCTTGGGGTGTTCTTGGACATTTCCCAATGGAAAGAGAGACCACATTTGGGTAGATCTGAGGTCCTTCCTCATAGGCTTGTGTTTTTATCCCTCCTTGATGCAGTTCTGTACTCAGGAGGCATCACCTCTTTTTATGTAAGAGTGCTGTAAAGGATGGCAGTCATCCTTAAAAATACTACTATGAACTGATTCAAAGTCTCCACGGCCCCAGAATTTCTCGATTTGGATACTGGGAAAGCTGATCTCTGGGAAGTAGGTTTTCCTTCTACTTTTTTCTCTCTGCAGCAGAACTAAAAAGAAAACCCCTTTATTTGTGTAGATTTCATATGGAGCAGGCCTGCTATTTTTTTCCAGCTTTTACTTAAAAACATTCTACAGAAATTAAAAGGGTTGAAGGAAGACATCTACAGTAAACATTTTTGTCCAAATACTAATATTCATATAAAACTCATAGCCATTTACCTCTACTTACAGTAAGAAAAGTCCCAGAATGAAACTGCAAGGTGTATTTTATTCCACTGTTAGGAAAAATACTGACTGTTTCTTGTATAATACTTCCCCATTCCAATGTTGACTGTTACAGATAGGAAGGTAAGTAGAAAAACAGTTCTCTGAAATGTGTGAGTGTTAGAAGTGACTGCCATTTCAAAGACATTCTCTCTATATATTGCTAGCCATGAAATCAAAAAATAAGCTTTAATCTCTATCTCTGATTTTGCTATAGACTGCTAAGCAGCCAACATGCTGTCAAAGCTTCAAAAACTGGTTCTCTGGCATGCCGGTAAAGAAGAAAGTAAACCTCTGAATATTGAGTTGACGCTTTCATCAAATACTTGTTTATGGTAATGTTCAGATAAACAATCTCTTCTAAAAACCCATCATCTTTCATCTTTAGACTACTATGGAGCTCATTATATACAAATTCTGTTGAACTGCATGGCTGAGGAATAAATTCTAGTGCATTTTTTAAATGTGAACTCCCAGTTACCTTTCTGCTAGTGCCACCAGCTTGTCTAGTAGTGAAAAAAAATCCATCTATCAGATCAAATGATATTCTCCTTTGTAACAAAAGGATTTAGCTTGCTGTTGTTTAATAAACCATGCAGTGTATAAGCAGTTTCATGGGCCTTTTCCAGGGGGAAAGAAAGAGCAGGCATTTTGGGAACTTTAGTGAGTTATTTCTGAAATCTTTCTTCAGGGACCTATTGCTAGCACTTCACTCTGGTGTGTTTTTAACACTATTTATACGGTTACAGATGCAAAAGCAGAAGAAAGACAGTGAGAAATAACAGAAAATTTGATTTAACAAGCTTTGACTGATACATGACATGTATGAGATCTAGATGCAAAAAAAAGCATTTAATTTTTGGAGCCAATGTTTATAAGTCATGTTAGATTTCTAATAACCTAAATGAGACATAAGGAATAAAAAAAGAAAATTATTTTTTAAAATATACTTTCTTCTCCCATGTATGACTTAAGTCTTTCTCTGTTTCTGTTATATGTTTCTCTGTATTAGTTTTAATGGCATGTAATCCACTGATATGCTTAAAATAGGTTATGTAGTTATTTGCTGTAGAATTCCTGAATTTACATACGAAATATCTAACTTATTAGTAAATATTTATCTCAGTCTCAGCTGCAGCATTTATTGGTCAATATCTAGTTCTTCAATTTGATCAACAACACACAGGCTTTAGCTAAATATATATATTAAGTTTCTGAGTGTTCAGAAGTATTGAAAAAGCCGTTTGGATTGCAAGAAATCCAACACAGCATGACAAACAGAAATGCCTGGATGCCAAAATTGAATGAAAGGAACATGTAGGATAAGAAAAATCCTCAGCATTTCTCTGACTGTGCCCTATTTTATGCTAGTAATATTATGATATAAAATGATAGTAGAACTAGAGCTCATTTTGTGCAGAAAATTGCAATGATGTCGTATAGGCCCACTGCTAAATTTTGTTTGTTTAGAACAATAATAAAATGTCCGATCATTTTAATCTTTAGATTTTGATTGACTCTCTGTCTTCTAAATTTATTTGTGCATTTTAGAGATGGAGGAAATACTGAAGTATTGCATATAGACCTCTGGACTTGAGCCTTGAAGGCACTTTATCCCTCAACCTGAAAATACATAGACTCAGTGAAACACCTGATAAGTGACTGTCAGTGCTCCTGTCCTCTTATGAACTTGTTCAGCTCATCAACCCATTAGTGCTGTCTAAGTCTCAACCTCCATTATTGCTAACTTTGAAAAATTGTCATTACAGGCACAACTGTTTGTTTTCTGGTCTTCCAACTCACTGTAAGCTTAATGTGTTTATACTTAGCTGCTGAATGAAGTCCTGAATGACACAACCTTCTTAAATGAGCTGGCCCACAGCCATTGAATAATACTCACGTGCTTAGAACAAGAAAGTTGTCATTTAGACAGAAAAATCAGATTCCCAGAAGGAAGGAAATGCCAGATTTACTACCGGCCATCTACCTCCCTTTTACTGGCCATCTGTTTCAGCTGTCGTGCAAAAGCAAGCTGAGTCCAGCTTGTACAGTGAAGCAAAAGATCTTCAGTTGCCACTATTTTAACATAATTTGCTCAGACTTGTGTGTTTTTCTAAGGAAAGTAGGTAATCACACATTGTAATGTTAAACACCATTAAGAATTACTGCCTTGTAGATCTGGAACTTGCTGCGACTCCTGAGAACTCAGTAAGCATCTATTTAGTACTTGAACTATGGGATGGACCTCATAGCCATGTAGAATTCTTCTGGACTCTGCCCCCACAGCAATTTCTACAGCTATTGTAACTACAAAGTCTCACCCATTTTGAGTGGCTGTTTCCAGTAGTCTTATCTTATCTAAGTCTTCTAACAAGCACAAACTACAAAAGGAAACCTGTTTCCCCTTCCCCTTAAATAATCCTGCAAAATTTGTGTGAAATTTCATAGAATAAATTTAAGACAAGTTGCCACCTGACAATTTGTGCCTGCTGATTTTTAAGGGCTGGCAAAATCATTGGCCCTTAGTACAATTCTCAAAGTAAAGTTTCCTGCAGAATGCTTTGTAATGGAAAGTATCAGGTAATCAACCCATGCTACCAAATCTACCTTGCAATAAAAGGAAATTATTAATATTTATTACTTAATTAAGAAAATGCGTGCAAGTATAGAGAATTGAAACTGAGGGCTGACAATGTTAACCTTTGAACCAGATAATATCTTTAAGTTCTTCGAAGTTTAAAAAGAGTTCTTTGTATGCTTGTGGTCTTATTCTTAGCATTATGTTTTAATGGTGGTACAGAGGACTAAAGGACAAACTTAAGCCAGAGCCCATGCTTGTGATCCACTTTTTGGGCTCTACATCCACTCATAAAATCTGTGAATGTAACTTTCCTTTGTATAACTGCATGTATGGACCTTTTTATGGACTCCATTGTGCGAAGTGGTATACAAACACACAGCACCAAAAAGTGGCTGCTCTGTAGACACTTTCTGCTTTTGCTGTAAGTTGTGTTTGTCTCTGCAATAACTGACTTCCAGTAGTGCACTGAGCAATGTGACTACCATCTGGCATGTGTTTGTTCGCTCACTCTCTCCCTGGGGGGAGAAGTGTGTGCAGTGGAGTGTTATGTTTCTGAATTTTTATACATAGATACTGACACGTGCTGTTATATGTGCTTATGCTAGAAATGACAAGGTCAAAAAATATGCCTTGCACTTAGAGTGAAAAATGGTGATGTTTAGGATGTTCCTTAGTCAATTTTACATGTGCGGAGTCTTGAGAAAGATCTCCCTGTTGAATAAAAGAAAATGTTGCAATTTTAATTTAATGCAGCTATTTTCCATCTTGCATAGCCTCTAGTCACCCTCTGTCTTCAGTAAGGAGTTGCCAGGGGCTTCCATCTCTTTCTCCAGATGGTGTTGGGAGATGAAGGAAAGAAAAACAGAAAGGAAAAGTTAAATTTAAAAGTGTTCATGCTCACAGAAATTAAATCTGTTCTATCTGAGACTAGGAAAAGTCATGACACAACAAATTCTCCATTCATTCACATCTTGTATGATGCCACATCAGACAAGATGCTGTTGCATGTGTAAATACATGCAGCATTTCATCATTACAAATACATTAATGCTTGGAAAGCTTGGAATCAAATATAAATGCGGATCTTTGATATTTGTTGAAACAAAACAAAATAGAAAAATTGTTTATCATCATCCTTTCACAAATGGACCCAGAAGGGAGTTAATAATTATTGAAAAGTGAGTTTTTCAAAGTGTGATTTCTTTAAATGTCCTAGAGTCTTACATATAATGACAATCTGTTACACTAGTGCATTAGCCTAGTTGAAATGCCAGGGAAGTGCATTTCTGACAAGACAGGCATCTATGTTTCTTTAGTTATTTCATATTCCAGACAGGTGTCATGTGGAATATGCGTACTTATGCTTGAAAAGGGAAAGAAACCTATTGCTTGAAGATTTTTTTTCCAAAGGGAATTTCCAGAAGACTTCTGAAGAAGTCAACATGAGTTCACTTGTAATTGTTCAGGAGCCTCCGGATGTGTGGTAATCAAGTGATCTCTTCCCTGTGTGCATTCTGAGTGGGTGGGATCTCTGTCAGTTCCCTAGCTCTTCTCCTTTGCAGATATTTTTTATTCCTCCACAGCCTGTCTGGGGAAGCTGCATATTTAGCCATGCTCTTTCCAAAGTCTCTTATTACATCATTTTCAAAGTCTCACATAAAACCTCCTCATTTTCAAGAGTGATACTGCAGATTTTCATCTAATCTTGTAGCTATCCATGGGATAAATTCAAAAAACATTAAGAACTTTCCCTAGGTCACAGAATATGCAGCTTCCTCTAAAGATTACTATGAATTACACAAAATGATCCTTAATCTCAATTTAATCCCAATTTAGCTTTTTTTATTAAACATGGAACACTTTTGTAAAATGATGGTTTCTTACTTCTGCTATGGAAATTAAGTTATTGTTAATTGCACATGGAAGGCTATTTTTCATAACATTATTGTTATCTTCTCACTGCCCTAAAAGGAAAAGCAGTTTCACCAGGGCAGTTAAGTATCCTTGTAAATTTTTCTGTTCGATTTTATTTGCCTATAAAAAAAAAATAAAAAATTGTGCAAATATGATTTTTGTCACATATTTTGCCTTATGCTCTTGTCATGATATTCGGCATAGGACTAATGGATTCTGCTTCTTACCTTCTGATTCACTTGGAATTCATAGAAAAGATTTCAGCTGGTTCTTTAGATGTATCATATCTGGGCATTGCTAACTCACAACAGAAATAGGTCATCTTTATTCAAATTAAAGTGTTGTCAAAATCATGGAATGATGCTTTCAGCTACACCATTTCTAGCATAAAACACATTTTTCTTTTGAAATGAATGAAAATCTTCCTTATTACCATTACTCTTGTGGGAATATTTGTCAGACACAACGCAAGCCAATTAGGAATTCCTTTATGGTGATCCACTACAGCTCATTCTAAATCAGCTATAAATATTGCCAAGTAATTCCATCTAACTTGTTGTCTGTCACTGTCAGTCTAGGTCTTTCACGAATTAATTTTGTCAGAATGATAAGCTGACAGCACTTTTTTAAACAGAACTACAGAAATCAGGGTTATAGCCCGTAATTTCCAGTGTCCTTCCATACCCCTAGTATCTCCTGGATGAAATCTGTTACTTAATACATTCGGCACTTTCATCCACTTTTGGCCTTAAAGGTTGTAAAGAAGGCTTGAGGGTTTTTAATCCAGGCAAGACAAAACTGAACATCAGACCTAGGAAAGCTTGACAACATTGTATGTGAGCTTTATTTTATTAAAAAAAAAAAAAAAAATTAAAAAAGTTCCCATTTGTTAAAAATACTTGAGTGTCTTATAAGTGAAGGAAGGACGTAACTAGGCAAGTAACTGGGGTAAGAACTCAGCTGTTTTCAACACTTACAGTAACGGTTAGATGAATTACCACTCTTTTACACTTTTTAAGGAATGCCTGGTAATGCAGGAGGGAAATGATCAGCCACTGATGACCTTTAAATGAATTCCAAAGTATTATGAAGGCATTGATGGCCTTATATGCTCTGCAGAATGCAACCAGTCCTAAGAGTGACTGTCCTCAGCTTTTATAGCTGAATTATGTGTATTAACTATATTTTTTTTCTTTTCTACTAAAAGACCAGCATGCTGTAGGGTAGATGTGGTCACATTCCTCTGAGATGTTGTAAGTGTTAATAGGGGCAGACTGCTAAATATTAGGTCTGCCACTAATTTTAGTTGTGGAAAAAAAACCTAAAAACTAATTTTAGTTTTTCTTTTGGAAAAGGTATGTGCTGCAGTTTGCCTATTATAAAGGAACTCCCCACTCCAACTCCTTTAGCAGAAACTTGTGAGCTACTTCCATTTCATCACCTGCTTTGTTCAGAAGAATGCATTTTTTCCACCATGCCATCAGCTTTTCTGGTTGGAAACCATTCTCCATTTTCTTTTTTTTTTTTTTTTTTTTTAAGCCAAGGTAATATAAGGAAGAAAAGAAAGAATGCTGATGCCAGACATATGGAGTGGGGCCAAGAACTAAGGCAAGAGAGTCAGCAGAAGCTATTCCTCCTTCTTATGCTGCTTCTGGCCTTTTCCCATTACTTCTCTCATTTCTCAGCTAAACAATACATGGACATGAGCCTAAGCCACCAGGTGGGAGGTGAGTTGGCCTGTTTCCAGAAGATAGGATGGCCAAGTTTGTAGGCAGAATTGATTTTTAACATTTACCAAATTTGCCTGAATTGTTGCCAGCACAGGTTTGATGAAGGGAGGAAAAGAGAAAGCCTAGACAGTAACTAGTCATTCATCAGAGAATAGTGTTTTCTCCCATATTGTTTATGTACTTTAGCCATTGGATTAAAATAACTGCATATAACTTTTCAAGTGTTCTGAGTATCTTCTGCTTTGCGCTCAATGTACCTCCATAAATTTTCCATTTGTTACTGTTCAGTGGCTCAAACTAATTAGGAGTCTTGAAGTCTGTACTTCAAGACTCATTTTAGGAGATGTGGATTTGTAAGGCTGAGGATGGAGCTGGATTTGTTTTTCAGACCTTTAAAAAGAACATCATATAAATGGCACACTCCATCACACTTGTTTAGGAGTCCAGAGTAACATTTTTATTATTATTAAAAAAAAAAAAAAGTAGACCAAAATATTTTGCCAGAGTGAATGGGGTATGACAGATGCTTGCTTGAAAGGCAAGATCTATTGAATCCCACTAATAGGACTGGTAGGATACCTGAAGGTCAGCAGACCACTGTGAATGCAGGCTTGATGTCATGAATTTTCTCATACCAAGGGCCTGCAGTCATGTGGAGGTGATTCTGTACTCCCATGCTAGAAGCCTGTGTGCCCATTTTCCTCATCTCTTCCCTGCATTGGGAGTTCATGTCCTCGAGAATGTTATCAGAGCAAAAGAAGCTGAAATATCACACTTCCTGTCAGAATACACTGGATGCAAGAAGCTAGTGATTGTGCAGGTAGCAGTCAGGGGCAGGGAAGGCAGGTAGGGAGCAGATACTTGTGAATTCTCAAAAGAGACAAGGATGACCTGGAACAGCATCTCTGCAACTACACTTTTGTTCTCAGAGTGACTTGAAACTCTTTTTTAACCATTGCCGAGCACTCCAACTGATTAAGGAGTTAGTTCCTATTGTTCTTTTTCCTAAGGTTGGTTAAGCTAATTTTCAGCTACCTATAAACAATATACAATATATAAACAACATTTACAATTCTACAGACATGTCTTTTACTGCTTCAGTAGTTACTTGACAACTTGTTAAGTGGGAGTTGAGTAATTGGGAGCTGAGAAAATCCTACGGTGAGAGCAGAAAATTATATGATTTAAAAGAAGCTTATGAAAAGCCAAGGAAAATAAACAATATATTTAGCATTATTTAAGCACAGTTGCAAGGAAAAATTATTCCCACTGTGCTAGTCCAAGAAGCTCAGAGTAGAGTCCTGGCAGTGTGAGGGAGAAGTGAACAATTCAAATACAGCCTATTGAACCAGGTTACTAATAATGGGAGGGGAAAAAAAAAAAAAAAAAA
>VXBW01004974.1:0-25823 GCA_013400375.1 Thinocorus orbignyianus
CTGCAGCGGAGGGTTAGTTCCTTCTCTCCGCGCCTGCCTTGCCTTTGTCTGCTTCAGGCCATCGTTCCCAAACTGGCACTCGGTGGTGGGTGCCCTACCGGCGGTCGGTCGCCAAATTACATACGCTTTTTGGGGGGTTTGGGGTTTTTTTTGGCTGTAAGTTGTGTTTTGCTGCCTACGGATCTCCACTGCTGGGCCCGAGGCCTGGATGGGACGGTGCCACCCTGGCGTTGGCCTCGGCTGCCCTGACGCCGAGGACAGGCCTGGTGTTGGTGGGGGGTGCTCTGGGCCCTCATGGGGGGTAGCGGTGGCACGGGTTGAGGTGATCACAGCGTTATGGCCTTCCCCTGATGCCCAGAAGGCACAATATGGAAATTGCCCCGCATTCCAAAGTAGAGTTTGTGACCCAAAGTCTTCATTCTACAAGGTGACTTTGTGGCAAGGGATTCTGACTCCTTTTGAAGCAAATTTTTTGCCTTAAATGGCACAGTGTCCACCACAGAAACGTGTTCTTCCCAGCTTCTGTTTTAATACCACCAAAAATGTCTACATGTCAGGCACTGCGATGCGCCAGCCTTCAGCCCACTTGTGCATTTCGTTTCCGCTGGAATTTTCATAGTTACCAAGTTTATAGTGTTCCAGTAAGAGTTAGATCCTCAAAAATCATTTAAAGATTTGGAGATAAAACACCTTCCTAATTAAAAGACCCACCTCTTCTCGTGTCTAAATCTTAACAGGACCAAAAATGCTTTTAAAAGATTGGTCACGAGCATCCTTCACTAGGCAGGCAGAGCCCTTCCAACTCCTCTGAAGTAGAGAGCATTCACCATGTGCCAGGATCAGGTCTAGACATTCAGAAATATGGCTGGCAAATCTGCAAATGCTTAAATGCTTGTCACCCAAGTGCTTGAAAACTGTGTGAGAACAGAACAAAGCAACTCGCTCCGCGTAGCTGCAAGCATCTCTGGAAACATGATGGGCAAGCCTGGCGGACTTTGCTACCATGTCTGTAACCTAGAGAAGGACTGGTCCAGTTATAAAATAAACACTGTGCCTGACAAATTTGAATTCTGCAGATAATGGTAGGATTCTGTGTTCCTTGCCACCCTCCCTGAGCTTGGCATCAGGGACAGAGCTTCAAAGGGAAACAGTATTTAACACCTTACAAGGCAAATGTATACAGCCTTTTGGTCAACATAGGCCTTCCTCTTTTGGAGAGCAATTTACTGGTGATGTTTGTCACAGCTTCAGCCCTCTTCGCTCTTGCTTGCCCATTAGTCTTCAGTGAATTTGTGTGGCTAGAAGTAGGGTAGAGTTTGGTTTGCTAAGCTTCAGCGAGATGTGGATATGTACATGCTTATCTCTTTGCGTAACTAATCACGGTGTATTTCTTCACAGTTTTGCAGCATTCTGACAAGATCCATGAAACTCAAAAGTTTAAGAGAAACTGCACTGCAACTTGCCACTTTTAAATGATGTGAATTAAGATCAGAATGTCAATGTCATTCTATTTTCCTATCTTTTGTCACTTCTGACACAGCCTTGATGGGTATTTAAATATAGGCTGTTTTGTATTTAAAGTTCCTTGTTTTTTCCTTCCTTTATGAAAAATCTTTTATGGTAGGTTATATAACCTGTACTATTAGCTAGCAAGTGGAGAAGGTAGGTCTTAAATGTTTTACACATCCTGCTACAGATTTCTCATAAGTGAATCGACTGCAAGAAATATTTAGGCGGTTTTATGTGCACAGTAAGTGTGCTGAGTTTTGACTGGTGTAGAAGAACCTTTGTGAAGTATCACAGAGGAGCCTGGGGCTGCAAAACATCGCATCCATTCTTTCTCTACTGATATGAAGAAAAGCAACTAGTTATTTTACTCCTGTTAATTCAAAACTAGTCTGCTTTTGTTTACATTCAAAGTCTAAGGTCTGAAATTAACAGAACACATTTTACAGGATAGGTGGAAAAGAAACTGCTTTCCAGCTAAGATTTTCTAACCCACTCACAGATTCTGGTGACTTTTTTATGGTCAAGTCATAACCTTAATACAGAGATTTATCAGTGCCGGAGGACCTTTATTAGGTGCGATCCTGAGGCTGTTTTCTGTGTAACCCCACAGATTTCCCATCTGGAATGACTGAAGCCGTAGACCAAGAGAGTTGTGCCTAGCTCTGCAAATTATTATGGTTTATTTTGGGACCAAGTTACTAGGTCACCATGCTTCGTCAGCTGTGTACTCACACACACACACACACACACACATGCACTCACACTCACAAAAATAAAGGTGTTAAACTGATAAGTCAATCCGTTCAAAATGCCTCGGAGTAAATCTTACATCAATACGCCTATTTAAGTGCACTGTGTAGCAAGTGCACTTCTTATCTTTCAAAAGGATAAACGCAGTGAGGTTCTCAGTTGAGTTGGCACCACATTCTCTCTGCTTAGAACTTTTAATTATGGTGTTAAGCCAGGTTTTACTGGTAGAAGAATGTAACAGCATGACACCCGGTTCTTGTGTTTTACAAGTGCTATCAAGTGACCCTGTCTCAGAACATTTTTAAAATGCTGCCTGCCAAAACTTTCTAAATTAGTGATTTAGTGACCTTGGGGATATGTTGTAGCTAGCATGCACATTAAGAGAATTTATGGTACTATGTATAATACAGTGATTTATATGAGAGTTTACATGTGGCTCTCTCACAAAGCAAGAGTTTTGCATGTTCCAAACTATTTTTCAATAAAGTCTTTATGTTACTCTTTAACATTGTCAAAGTCCCATTATATTTAGTTCTTTTATAGGCATTGGTGTTTTAGATTCATAATCTTACTTTATTTCTGCTTGATTCATTACATGCAAGCTTCTTGCAGTGACACAATTCCACTTTATAAGAAACTCACGTGGGAAGTGGCATGAAAACTTCTGTTAAAGTCCACAGAAGTTTGGGGTTTTTTTTTCTGCAGGAAGGATAGCATTTTACAGCCTCTCACATACTGGAAGCTGAATTTGCAAACTTGTTCAATACAGAGGCTTAGACAGGTACTTGAAATTAAAGCAATTTTTACTAGACAGTGCTCCCTTTCTCATTGAAATCTATGAACTAGTAGTAAGGAATATTTTTTTCCCATGGAAAACCCATGGCAAATTCTTTGGGAAGAAGACTCCCTCAGAGAAGTGCTACACCATCATTAAATTGCGTTTACACCTTTTTGTTAGGTTTGAGATGCGAGCGCTGGCTGGTTATTCCTCCCTTTCTTCAAGGGAGTGACTTAGTCTTGAGGTACACCTGCAACCTTTGCTAAATGGATGTAGCCATAAGGCTGTTTATCACACGTTTTGTGGCAACGTTCTAGCTTGCAATAAACAAGGAATATGCACAACATGGCTTGAACTGACAAAGCTGGACCCAAAAAAGCATTTTCACACAACTATACTTCACAGTCATGTTGCAGCTAGGTAACCAGTTATGCTCCCAAGGAGAATATGACAGCATTTCTTAGTGCGCTCTATGAATGGGAACCACATTAATCTCAGTAACTTAAAGTCTCCCAGTTAATTTGCAGCATTAGATCCAAATCTTTCCTAGCTTCAAAAAATTAATTTAATAGTTTGATAAGAAAAAGCGTGGGGTGGTCTAAGCGCTAAAAGCTAGAGTTATAATGAGGACGACTGCATCCTCTCACACAATACAGTCTTCCTTGCAGTCACCCCCAATACAAGAAGGACAGAGATTTCCCTCTCAGGAATGATGAGTGTGTGAAAACACATAGTTTACCATTTTACCCAGCCTTTCAACTTCTTTAACCAGGTTTCAGTGCTCACTACATTAGGAACCTGCTAGCAGTATTAGAAGATAAGGAAAATGGATTTAGCATGCCTTTGTGCTACCCAAGATGCAGTCCATGCCCCTGAAGGTAAAGGAAGTTATCCCAGCCCTCGCAACACCATTAATGAAAGTCACCATTTAGCCTCTGGCACATATTAATTACTGAATAAACATAGTTCTTTAAGTCTTTGACTCAAGGTTTCTTAGATGCAAGGAGTATTGCTCCAGATTCTTCAAAACTTTAACTTGTCAAAAGTAAATGTTAAGTTGAAAAGGGAGTTTTTGCCACATAATATTGGTAAAAGAGAAAGTACCACTTGTTGGAAAGTAACGTGGTCAAATGATTTATACTTTGTGCTGCAAGAAAGCCATGTAAACCAGTTTAATTTCACAAGTTCACGGTGCATTCAGTAGGATGAGGAAAGGTGTACTGAAAGGTAGGAGGTCAAAACAAAGAAAAATAATTTAAAAGTAATGTAATGTATCTATTTTCAGGGTATAAATAAGATTTTGTGCTGCTCTTTTTCACCTCATATACTGCAAATTTCGTGGTTGCTCTGAAAGTGTAAAGACACCATTTTTTTTTTTTAATTTTCAATTGTATATTGATGTTGACTTGCATGCTGTCATTGTATTGCCGAATCAGCAAGCACTGGGAGTTGGAAGTTTAGATGCTGCGTATTGTGAAATAGTTTTATTTTCTTTACACCTTCCCTAGGATCAACACTGATGAGTAAGAGGTACACACCTCTTCTATTAGCTGTGGAGTTACTATGTAAAAAGATTAATGTCTTCAGCAGAAACGATTTCAACAAATAGCTGCTGTATAAATGTTTGTTCTTCTAAAACAGTGGAAAGCTCTAATTCAACAGAAGTGTTTTTCCATCTGATGAACAACTAGGGTTGTTCTCTAAATACACTTTTCCTTCCTAAGAAATGGGAAAAATAATTCCTGTCCAGTTATTATTCAGAATGGAAATAGTCAAGATGGTGTGCTGCACGTAAATTTCTTAGTTACACTATAAACTTCCTGCTGTCTTACAGAAGTACAGGCAGTTTTAAACTTTTAACATATTTCAGCATTGAAACTTTTAAATGGTAAATGGATTTTGAGAACCACTGAAGCCGTTCTGCTTCTCTTTCTGTGTTTAATGGTTTAATGGATTAATGTACAGTGACTCTGTCTTTGGATGTGGACATATCCACAGAAGTAGCTATCCTTCCTCCGGAAAATGGTCAACATTGGACTTTTATGGATTAAATGCTTTTTGGGAGGTGATGTGAAAAAGATTGCTAAATCATCAGATTGTGTCAAGATGATGTCAAAGCAGCATGTGAGGTTCCCTTTTTGTTATTTCTGTTCACGTGGGTCTGGAGAGCTGACAGCTCATGCTCTCTCCTAGCATGAACATTATCATGTTGCAGTCTTGCCTTTCTTGTCCTTTAACCTGCACCTGTCTCAAAGGTAAACAGTGAGGTTTTGTTCCTGATAACTAATCCTTTTGATGAGGCAATCTCACGAACCTCTGTAAAGTTTACTTAAGGAAACAGCGAATGGGGATTTACTCCCTAATTGCTTGTAGCTCAAGTGACTGCATCGGGTCTATGGGCACTGCTTTGGATGAGCACTGGTGTAAAAAAGAGGAGGAATACAACCCACAGGGTCAGACTGATTGGGAAATAAACTCGAGGGGCAATCAAATCACTTGTTTTCTGAGCAACTTGCAAGAAATATTGGATTGGACCTGACTGAAAACAAAACAGGGAGTAGTTTACTAAACAAAGTTGGGTGTTTTTTTTTTTTACCTTTTTTTTACTTTTTTTTTTTACCTTTTTTTTTCTTTTTTTTTTTTTTTCTGCTTTTAAGAATTGAAATGGTGCCTGCAAAAAGGAGAGATAGAGTACAGATGAAGATAGTAAATGACTTGTACCCCCTTTAACAAGTCAGTCACTTCCTGCAATCAGAACCATGCTAGCATGTGGCCTGTTCAAATAAAAATTACTGGACCAGAGCCAAACACAAAAAAGTAATTGATAATGTGGTTTTTCAGAACCCACCCATTCATCAAATGTGTCACTCCTCCATAATATTTTATTGCCCCTTCTGAAGAAAGATCTTTAAAATTCATTGTGTGCACTTAAAAACAAAGTGTCCTTGTCCTGGTTTATAATGATTCTCTTTTAGCTTGGGTTTGTTTTGTTATTTAATTACATTCTCTTCTATCGTGCATTTTTGTACAGATAATTGCTGGAAATTTCTGCTGTGCTTAAACAATGACTCTTTTGTGCTGTATGAGCTTACATTTTCCTTGGATTCTGTTGTGCTGGTGTCTTTTCACTAACTTCAGCACTGGACTATTGTAGTTGTAGCTTCACTAAGTAGACTGTAACAAACAGATTCATTGGCCCTTTCTCTGTGCTGCATCTTATTAACCGATCTGTGGGAAATGCTCTTTGCATTCTTAAGACGTGCTAATACAAACAATAAATTAACCTTAACTGGAGGAAGCTTTGAGACTCCTAATACAGTAACCTAGCAGAAACTGAAGTTTATGAAAGCTTTCAACCTACCAAATTTCATAGATACTTTTGTTAAAATGTACTGTACCTTTTTTCTACACCAACCTTTTACTATTGCCTTTACCAAACAGCTATTATGAATAAGTCTCTGTAATTTCTTAATACGAGATAGCAAGAGAGAGAGAAACACTAGATTCGGTCACTTGAATTGATATATTTCTTTTTCCCCACAGTTAAAGAACAACAATGAACACAACTGTGGGAAGATTATTACTCTGAATTAGAGGACAGTGTTCACAGATCTATTGTAAGACTTATATAGGGGCTGTTGATGATTACCCTCAAATTACAGACCGCAATCTAGTTAAGAGGTTAAGTACTGTGGTGGTAATTAACTCGTAAAGAGGTGCTTTGGATTCTAACATTTAAACTGCTTTTTCATATTATTAAGTGTTAAGAGCTCACAACTTGTGTACTGAGAAGAATGCAGGTACTCCTGACAGAGGAGTAACAGCACCTTGAGCGGGCAGAGATGAGGATGCACGGGCATTTCTAGCAGTGGAGAAGAATAAGGGACATACCTGAATAAAGAGGGATCATCTCCGCCTCGCTCAAATGAGATATGCATGGTCTCTGGGTGCAGGAGGGAGGAGATCGTATTCACACACTCTCTCTAATGATCCTTTCACTTTAAGGAATTCTTTAGCTATAAATTTACACTGAGTATGTTTCTAAATGCAAAATAAGTGAACTCCCTTTCCTGGAAAACTAAAGATCTCTAAAGAATAAAAAAGAATTTTACAGATTTTTCACGTAGGACTGATTAGCAAAAATGCAATAACCTCGGTCCAAAGTCTGATTTGTCAAACAGAGTGTCTAGATTTTTGAATCAGATATCAAATCAAAGTAGGGAGCAAATAAATGAGTATTAGAAGTGTGTTACCAGCCCCACCACTCACTCCCTGGCTTCGCACAATTTATTTTTCGGTTTTGCTATGGAAGTGTGATAAGACTTGCTGTAATTAATATTTGTACAGGGCTGTGGAGTCTGTAAATTATTTATTATATTTCAGGAAGAGGCTCCAAGGTTAGTACATGTAAATCCAGGAACCCTTGCAAAGACATGAAATTCGTGTGCTCCTTGGCTTGTACAGAATTGCAAGGGTTTTCCTGTCATCAACACTTGTTCTAGTCTCACACTAACTGCAAATCTGACAGTGTCTGAGGAGCAGCCCCAAGAAGCTCTGATCTGAAAGTTGGAACTCAATCAGTAGAATGCTTCAAGCATTTGCTTAACTTCAAGCCCATGAGTTGTGGTATTAATTCAGTGGAGCTAGTTACTAGATTAAAATTAAGCTCATGCCTAAATTCCTTGCTGGGCTTTTACCAGATAATTAGGTTCATGATTTAGGTATCTTTCTTAAACTTGCTGAGATCAAATCTTCCGATTTAAGACTTTGTGGTCCAGCTGGAAGCAGTTGTGGATCTCTACGGAGGTCAGTCTGGGGCAAGAGATCTCTCAGTATTCATATAAACTTTTACTTATCTAAACATCGGCTGATTTCTGTTTAGTTATCTAAACTTTCCAAATGCTACTGTGTATTACTCGTATTCTTGTAGCTCATATTTAGTCATTTTATTTCTTGCAACACAAGGCTAAAACCTATAGTGCTATAAACCATCATGCCTCAGGCAACTGCAATAAGGCTACTGTAGTTTACATGTCTGAAGATCTGGCTCCCGCTCAACACTACTTTTAATGTCAGTGTTACCATTTGTAGTACAGTATGTAAGTAACGCGTGCAGAAGCATATGTTTTATCTTCCACTTACGGAGAAGTCTCAATTAATTGCAAGGAGCCTGTTGCAGATAAGAGGCGCTGCTGAACAGTGCATATTGCCTTGCAGTATCAGGCTTGTAATCTGTATTTTAAAACTGAAAAATAGGGCTTTTACTTTAAAGTAGGTATTTGGGGACTTACCTCCGTAAAGACAAATCTCTGCATAGTCGTAAGATTCCAGGGTGTAATTTAAAACAATATAAGGTAATAAGTAACAAGAAGTAGGGTTTTTAGGTAAAAATAATCCTCTGGTGTTTTACCCAGCATCATTCCAAGCAGTGGTCTGAAATTTACTGTCATAGGTCAATATTCAAAAGACAAGTGATTAATTTGCACTACAGGTTGCTTGGCTTCCTGTTGAATAGATAAAGGTGTAGGCCACTGAACATCTGTGATACAGGAATATTTGTACTGGAAAGGTGCTGCTTTTTTAATTACCACGTTAAAATATCTAGTGCTTAGTATGCTGCAGACAATTTCTTACTTTTTTCTGATTAGCTTATGGGAATACATTATTTACATTTGATATGACAATTTAGTTTTTAAGAAATGTGCAATATGGCAACAATGTATAAAAATCTGTTTCAGTCTTTTGGGATAAAGGGTTTTATTATTATCCTAAACAATAGAACTTCCATTTAAAACAGAATAGATTTTTTTTTTTCCAATAATCTCATTTGAATGTTTTGATTTATCACAGTATTTCATGTTTACTTAAAAAACACATTTTCTGCTCCCTGGAGGAGTCCATAATGCACTCAGTAAAGATTGAGCATTAGAGAAAATGTACTCAAATGACAGAGAAGAAATTCAGGAAAAACTGTTCTGGTTTTGCTTTGGTAGATATGCATGTTGTTGAACATTAATGATGTACATTTTATACATATGTTGTGCACTGCCTTTTGTGGTCATCTGAAGAATGTACCTTTTTTATTTAAAGTGTAGCATGTATGCTCTCTCATTCAAAGCTACTGCTGCTGTGTGTTGTAATAGTAAATTCTTAGATATGTCAACTAAGAGAAAAAGTGTACCTTTGGAGAACGGTAATTCTTTCTGCCTGTGAAACTACCTGAGAAGTTACACATGACTAAACTGGAGTTGGGGCATTTTCTTAAGAGTTAATTTGATAAAATTCAAATAGTTTATGTATGACTTAAGTTTTGCCTGACTGGAAAATCGCATTGTTCATTAATGAATAGCAAATCTACACAACAACTTAGGACAGAAATTGAAGAATTCTCTTTCTATATGAAATTACAAAGGGAATTTAGAGAGCTAAAATGCAATTATTAGAACTGGAACATGGCCAAGATCCTTGGGTTAACTTCCCTGTTATTATTAGAAGCTATATATTAGATCCCATTTCTTATCTGTCTTTGCTGTACATTTGCAGCATTTTTTAAGAAAATTCTGAATTTTTTTTTCCTCTTTTAATTTAAAGAGAATGCCAGTTTCAGTGGCTGGACAGCAGTGTTTAAAAACTTGTAGGTATGCTTGGTCTTCAGCAGCTAAGCAGCCTGTATTTAAACAGTGGTACCAGTTTAAAAACAGTATCACTGGGAAATTTGCAGGGCTTTAGGGGGCAGGGTGAAATGAGTAGATATGGTCAAGACTTACAGAGTTTTATATTACCTCTAAAACATAGCATGAAGTCCTTAGCCTGTCAGCTCCTCAGTAAAACTCTCACTGACCTTGGTGAAGGGAGGATTTCAGAATGACACTGCTGGTGCTTACAGTTTTAGTACCAATCTCGCAGTACTTGCTATTTTTATTATATTCTCAGCTCTGAGTCTTCTTTGTCATGAAACTCTCCATTTCTAGAAAGTCTGGTGCTAGGGCCAAATCTACAAAGTAGTGTTGGCCGCAGATTCAACTAGAATGTTTGGTGCCCTGTGAAGATGTTTGTGAATCTTAATTTTAGACAACCACACCTTGTGTCTTGCTGCCTTGTTAGTCTTGGAGTCCATGTATGCAGTTAGCTGAGCGTTTGCACAGCAAAAACAGGAGGTGGCTCTGATCCCCAGGTTGCTCTGGCCATGGTATGCACATCCTCTGACTGCTCAAAGTTTTGTGCTGGATGCACAAGGCAACATCTCTGCAATGGCAGATCTAGACAAGCTGACATGCACTCTCCACCTAAACTTGAAAGTTTCTAGAATAACTGAAGCTGTAAATTACTGAGAGAAGCAGTATTTAGGACATTTTGGGCATTTCTCCCTGGTTGTCTTTTAAACGGCTCTCTCCTACTGGCTATTGTGAATATTGTCATGGCTAAAACATCTCTATTGTAGACACAGAAACAGCAACCTTGCCAAGCTAGAACTAGAAATATAGCGGAACATAGTACAAATTCAGGTCTGTAGTGCTTTGAAAGATGACCTATGCCAAGTACACTGTCAAGTGGGAGCTGGTGTGAAGTCTAGATCTCGGACTCATGCTCCCTTTCTCTTACCTTCTGTGTGTGCTCAAGACTAGGGAACAGATCCAGAGCTGTAGATCTGACAAAATGCCTTTAAAAACTTTTTTTTTTTTTTATATTAACCTCTGTTTCTTCAGTTGCAGAGAAGAATTTTGCACACAACCACTTAAGAAAGAGGCTCATAAGGCATCTGAAAAGACCTTAAATTATGCATTTGAACAAACAAAAAAATCCTCATTATTTTTAACACAAGTGGGTAACTTTATGGACCAAGTCATGAGTTTTTAGCACTTAGCATGCAAAATTTGGAAAGTGGTTCCTTCTTCTTGAGCAGAAGGCAGAGGTGTTTTACTGCACATGGGCTATAAAGAATATCATTATCAGTAAGCAACCCTAAAGTTTTCCCTCGTAGTACAAACTGTCTTATGGATTTGGCAGGATCAAGAAAGGAAGAGCTGGTACAATATGTCTGGTGGCTGTATGTTTATTGCTGCAAACTCTACTTTTGACATTTGTGGACACTAGAGGATTTTAAATCATTGTTGCAAGTCCTTTGAAAAATGAAAGTTCCTTTTATCTTAATGCACTATTTTGTAGCCTATAGCAGAAAAACACAAGACTATATGGTAACATGTACCTCTAGTAACTAATGAAAGTCCAGAATATGTACAGGAATGAAATTATAGACGTAGTTCACTAGGCCAAAATTAGCCATTTCCATTTAAGCCAGTTATCTGTATATGTATTTCTCCCACACTAATCACTAGAGCACTGAATGTTTCTGTGTTAACTGGGAGTATCTCCCTGGAGTGCAATCAGGTTCCTGCCTGTCCTGAAGTTTTAGCTTTCCTGTAGTAAATACTTTACTTCTAATTGATACATATCTTAGCCATGAGAACACTCAAGATTTCTTGTTTAAAGAACAGAAAAAAACGAAGGACTGAAAACTAAAGAAAAACAGAAGCACAGATTTCTTTATACCTTATTTGAGTGAATGTGTGTGGTTCTTTGATCATATCAAAGGAAAACTGTTGATGACATGTGCTGAAAAATAAAACAACATAACATATGGCTGAAAGCATATCAGAGTAGTATTTCTGTTTTTACATCAATTTCAACTCAATTTTCCTGAAGCATATTTGTTAATATTTTACAAAAAATATTCATTTTTTTCTGATTTTGCTATTCGCTGTTAAGACAGCTTTGGAAATAACTAATTCTTTTAAGTAGTCTATTGTTGTCATGCAATTCTTCAAACTTCTTTGACACTGAATGCTTGCTGGGTTAATTGTGGAAAGTACTAATTACAAAGCACTTTTTGTAGATCATAACGTATGAGTTTTAAACAAGGTACGTGCCCTGTACCATATTCCCAGGAGTGGCAGACTACAAAAGTACAAGATAAATTCAGACACAGTGACATTCCTTTCTATGCAATCTTTAGAAAGGTTCGTGTGATAAATGCTCTGTGATGAGGTAGGGTGTTTCACACTCTGATGCTGGAGGAACTAATTCCTATGGAAGCGAGAAGTAGACTGTTCCTAGTCACTGTGGTTAAGGTCATCTTTACCCATTCAAGCTGAGAGACTTAGCAGGAATCTCCAGATTCTGTGTATGATAGACTGATCTGTTACTTTTTTAAAGGCTATGGGATTTTTTCATTTTTGCATTGTTCTCCCTAGTCCAAAGATACTAATAAATATTAATGTGTAATGTGAAGATCTTAGGTACTTTTTAGAATCTTTTGCCACACTAGCAGAATTTCAAAGACATGGCTTTCAACAACAGGAGCGAGTTTAAATAAGTTCATTTGTCTTTACTGTTCACTTTAAATAAATTCATGTAATGTAAGTCTTTTATGCACTTAAGAGGAAGTGCTGATCTAAATAAATTGTACATAATTATCCGCATTTAAATTCTTAGCAGTAGTGATATTTACTATTATGAATTATCATCCAATAGAAGTACTGTCATGGATTTCAGTCTTGAATTTTGGAACCAGTCCCAAGTTTTTAAGAAGTAAATCCCAGTTTATTTCCTCAAAAGATTTTAAAACATGGATGAGTGGTGGTGTTGCTGTTTGCATAGCAGGGAACTAACAGTAGCCAAATGGAATGACCTCCTTGTGGCAACACAGGGAGCTAATGGCATAGCCTGGAAAAGAAATGGAGCATCCCAAAGATCCTTGTGGACTCTGCTGCCTTTCATTGTTATATTTTCCAACCATGGAAACTATTTTTTTTTTTTCTGAATGTTGGGTTAAGTAGTAGTCAGGAGATCTTTAAGAAGCAAGGAGATTAAAAGAGGGAGAGTTTAAATTTTTTCAATGATTGTGCTTAAAGGCTCTATGTGGAGGAAACACATCTATTTCATACTCTGCATTTTAAAGAGCCACTATATAATGACAACTTGTACCTTTGTGCAATGCAAGAAAACTAATAATTGAAAACCTCTGAAGGGCTCGTGTCATGTTTTTAATGTATTCCTGTTCAGTGTTCTGAGTAGAAGTTTTGTTGTTGCTATGGGTAGGGGATAGATTGAACTGATTACATACTGTGTTATAAATAAGTGTATTTTGTTCCCTGAGAAATGATTCTTCCTTCAGTAATAGGAAAAATAAACAAAGGAAAAAGGGTACATTTAAGGTCCTAGCTATTGCTAGGCTTTCAGATTTCTGTTCTCAGCTATGACATTCTAACTATACCATATTTTCCTTTTAGTTTTAAATCCAATTTCTAAATGATTTAAGAAGAGACTTTTCCAACTTAACCTGCAGCTGTGCAATTGCTGGATAAGGCCTTTGTCTGCCAGAACAGCAAGAAAAGGTAGGAAAAATGTGGCTTTAATCTATGTTTGCACTCCTGTGATTTTTGGGACTGGCAGGAGCCAGATTGGGTTTGGCATAAACTAGATCCATCTAAAACTGTTCTGTCATTGCTGACAACTTGAGACTCTGTGGGATCACTCATAACTGAAGGTCAAGTATAGTGAGCCATGCTCTGGAAAGGTGCTCTAACAAATGGGTAATCCTCGACAAGCCACCTAGTTTAGTTTTCCAGATGGTTTGTACCACCTGAACAGAGGCAAAAAAGGTCACACTCCAGGTGTAACAGTGGCATTTGCTTTGAATAAACAGTTCTGCTTTGAATAAATTTGCTTGGAGAGCAAATAGTGTTGCAGTGGCTCCCTGGGTGCAGTGCAAGGTGCAAACCATGGGCAAATGAATCTGGTTAATGTCTTCAACAAGTTGAAGTTCACATTGCTGCAACTACACTGCCGTTGAGATCCAAGTTAAGTTATATCTATCTTAACTGCATTGACACAAATTGCAGTCACATCTGTGGAGCAAACTCAGCACTGGTCATGCAATGTCCGCTGTATTTCAGCTTTGGGTTTTTTTGTTTGG
This sequence comes from Thinocorus orbignyianus, assembly GCA_013400375.1. NCBI lineage: Eukaryota > Metazoa > Chordata > Aves > Ciconiiformes > Thinocoridae > Thinocorus > Thinocorus orbignyianus. The sequence goes on from VXBW01004974.1 coordinate 14,013, forward strand.
TTGTTTGGTTGGTTGTTTTTTTTTCTAGACCACTCCTGTCTTTTCAGTTGAAATGAGCAATTGATCTTTTTTCTGTACTCTGCCACTAAAAGATACATTAGAACTTGCATAGCGGCTGGTAATGCCCATATCAATTCATGTGACAACCTTACAGTTAAATCTTAGCTGCAGTTGTCACTAATTATCAGGAGAATTTCTTGGTGTCTTTTCTCTTACTTAGAATTTTTAGCCTTACTTTCTACCTAAACTGCATCTTTGTGTTTCCAGTAATGACGATGAGTAAGAGAAAGTTGAATTTGTACAGCCTCATTATCTCATTGGGCTTTTAAAGGTACACAGCACCTCAGGAAAATGGACCACGTGTCAGAACCACAACATTAGGCTACACAGAGCTGTGCTACAGAGTCATCCAGGAGAGAAAAGGAAGCAGAGAACAGTATCAGACAAACCACATGGGGAAGTTCAGGTAGACCTCGATACCCAAGCTGCAATTTAGCTGTGGCACTGATGTTCACAAACATCTCCTTGGAAAGTACCATAATGTCAGTAGTGACCACAAATGCATATTTACTTTCTCTCAGCTAAAAGGCAGTGCACCCAAAACCACTATCAAGAAGCTGAACAATGGAACTATTTACGTGACCAGCTATACCATTTCCTGCATCATTTCAATTTCTATCTCCTTAAAGGGTTACATTTATCAAAGTGAAAAATGGCAGTTGCAGTATTTAATTATAAAGAGGCAAAATTCTGTTTCTGAGCTCATATTAAAGTGTTTCTGGAAGAAGAGAAAGAGATACCACTTATTCTCTGCTATGTATTTGTTAGATATGCTCTCACATATACTATGGCAATGAACAACACAACCAGTTTGGGCATAAAAGATAAAGATTGTGCAATATTCACAGACAGCATGAAACTAAATGCTCATTTTTCAATAATTTAGGCACTTCCTTCCTAGTATTTTCCTTGGTGGATCTTATGTGTCATTAATATGAGGCATTCTCTGCCTGTGTCTTTTTCTCTCTTTCGAATGTTGTATATTTTCTTATGTGCACTGCCAAAATTGCCTAGTTTTAATGCAGGATCATACTTTGCTTCCTCACTTGCCTGTTTGTCCAGTTATGGCTAATGTTAGTAAACATCCCTTAAAGACAATTTCTTTTAATCTTGTCAGAGATGCCTGTGTTGTGAGGGTGAAAATTAGTTATTAGCTTAGCTTTTCATCCATGCATAATAGGATGTTAAAATCAGAGATGTTTGCTTGGGGCCATGAGAAGCGTCCCACTCTGAGCTTACAAGTTCTGAATTTATAAAATGCAACATATTTAAAATAAGGAAGCAGAAGGCAAATGCTGGTTTAAAAAGAGAAAAAAAATCTAGGTTTTGCATATTAGCCTTTGTGTAAGGAGTTTAAGGCATCTTCTTCACTGCAGGAAAGAAGAAAAATATGCTGAATCTTTGTTGATTCTTATCTGTCCCCTGACCTTTGTTATAATAGCTGATCAACACACAAAAATATGCCATGCTCTTCTTAACAATGAGGACTTTCCCCCTGAATGGGGTTGTCATCAATTTGGTCCCTGCAGCATGAAGCATCCTCAGTCCCCATGCTGTACCTTATCAAAATAAGCCCTGGAAACAAACAATACCAAGACAAAGTCAGCCTGAGAAAAAAAAAATACTGAATGGAACCTATCCCTCACAAAATAGTGGCAAAGCTCTCTTTGAACTTACATTGCAAGGTAAAGCTGACATAATTTAGACAGCATATAACCTAAAGGCCTTTTTCTTTCTTCTGCCCTGCAGCATCTGTGGCAGGACAGGGAGCTAGGATCTCTCTCTGCAAATACCCATAGAGCAGTGACAACTTCCCATTTTCCTTCACTCTTATTCCACTTTAGTTAAATCAGCCAGAGCAAAGGATATAGAGTAGATGATAGTTCCCTTGGGAATGTCTATGTTAGAATCATGGTAATTGGCAATGAAAGCAGTCAGTGAGTTCAGACACCTCTGAACGTCTCAGTGCTCTCCTTTGTCATCCCAGTACATGCATAATAAAAATGGCTACTAAAGAAACACAGGTAGGCATCCCAGCTCTAAATGTATGTATAATATAAAATGCAGAGTTGTACATCAGTCTGCTGGATGACAGGTTTGAGTATTTGGATTGCCTACCAAGTGTTGATGAAAAGCCACACAGATTCTTAATTCAGAAACTCCAATTTTTCCTCTGTTCCTGTGTTCATTTTCTTTATCAGCAGGGGATGACTTACACTTTCAAAACTGATTAACATTTTAAAACTGTGGGAGCACTTTGTGTGGCATTGCAAATTATTTTAACCCTTTAGCTCTTTACTGGAGCTCTTCTTTATTTCTTGGTTTTGTTTTTGTTGTTGTTGTTGTTGTTGGGTTTTTGGTGGGTTTTGGTAGTTTGTGGGGTTTTTTTAGGGGGTGTGTGTTTGGTTTTTTTCTTTTTTTTCCCCTTTGGAATACAGGTTGTGCCAGCATTTCAGTACTTCCAGAAAATACTTCGCACTGCACAGGAAGCACTGGAAACATGAGTTGCATCAACTAAATTTTGGCAGTAAAACCAGGTGAAAGCTTACCAGTTTTCACTTCGTTGTCTAACCTACCTGCATGGGTAAAGGAAATAGCTTTGTCCTAAGGCTTTGAGAAGCATATTTCCCTTAATCCTTCCCCACATCCTGTTTATCCTCAAAATACCGTCTCTGATAAGGCTGTTTAAAGTCAACTGGACTTTTTAAGCACATTTTCCCCTCGGTATCTTTTTTTTTTTTTCTGTTATGTGCTGTCTCACATTCTTGAACACATTGATAAATGGGAAAAACAGGGACTCAACGATACCCAAAGATCTATTTTCCAACTGTGCTTAGCTTTGTTCTCAAGCAGCCAAAGCTCATTCTAAAGCATGGCTGAGGAATTCTATTGGCTTAAAAATAAATACTGCACTTGAAGGCATTTTTCCATATTTGTAGACAAAATACTTAATCACCATGTACATAGGATCATTTGTAGCTGAGGGAAACTATTAAGCAATTCTTAGAGATTTATCTTTAGTCCACTCACAAGTGCTGCTCCTGTGAATTGAAAAGGTCAACATCTGTTCAAGTCCACTAATTGAGTTGATAACATGGCTAAAGATTTGTAGAAAGAATCCAGTTCCAACATCGTTTGTATAAGGACAGTCCCCGTTGACCCTAGTGGGACTTGGATTTAAGGACCCACTTTGTCGCATGACTCTAAACATGAATGAGGACACTTCTCACCAGCTGCTGTTCTGCAGTGCTCAGCAGCAACACTTAACACTGTAAATATTAGTTTATTTTGCTTACTGTTTTTAGCAAACGGAAGTCCGGTGATAGGAGAGTTTTCCTACTCTCTTATAGTTAAAAACACAGGAACAAAACTGTTTTCTGCAGGGTATTGTGAAAAAAAGCTAGGCACACGTCTCCTCTTTTCTAGCTTATCAGTTTTAGGAATGCAGAAAAGTTACGCGTAGTCCAGTAGTCAAGAACAGGAAAGAAGAATGGACCAAAAGGGCATATTACGCCTGCATCTGAAGAATCCATTTCTCAATGCACATGTCTTTTAGCCTTTGCCTCTTTAATTTTCCAAGTCTGCTTTAGCTGAGCTTCATTCCTTGATGCCCAGATTCTACCTTAGGATTTCTTGCTTTGGAGATTGCTGTTAGCTGTGCTGTTCCTGCATTCAGTGATGGGGATATTGCTTTTAGTATGTATTTTTGTAACTCATTTGGTAATGACCAGCTACCATTCTTCAGCATATGTGAACCAACAGATATGGGTAACAGAAATTCTTTACAATAGAACAAAGAGAAATTGAAAAAGCAAAATACTGGAGAGAACTAACCAGGAATGTACTTTATAGTCTCAAAATTCCTATATACTTTGTAAATATGTAACTATTTTGACAATTAGGTTTCAAAAGAAAAGTCCTTTGGTTTTCTGCTTTTACCTGTAAGAATATACAGCACATGATGTTTCAGTCAGTTTATCTTTGTTTTATTAAATAGGGTCTGGCAGGAATGAGAGTAAGTATAAAATCACGCTTGTAGCGCTGCCTTAAATAATCTTCCAAAATATGAAAACCTCAAGCATTTCTCAAAAAACTAAATATTTATTATTTTATCATATAACTAGTATTCTGAAATATCAGTAGCTTTGCGAAAATTAGTAGCTTTTTTTGACATTTGATTAAAAGGTGCGAGCAGCACTTTTTCAGGTTTGGAGGCAGGTAATTTACAGCATATTGTAGGTAAAATGGAACAAGAGGAAAGAAAAATAGGAATGCTTCACCTGCATTTCTTCCCCCTTTCTTTGAAAAGTTGCATGTTAATATTCAGGAACCATTTCATTTTTCTAATGTTCTTTGGCTACTTGTGTTTTTGTTAATTGTCTTGCTTGTCCATTGTAAATGGACAGTAAGAAAGCTGCCTGTTCCTTTTGATCATGACTGTATTCTTTCCTCCAATGAAACTCACACACAGATTTTTTCCCTTTCCTTCCCTTTAAATGTGAAAAGCGTTCCTCATTAGGAAGAGCAGATGCATCCTATCATAGATAGGATAGATACGCTCTTTCAAGCAGTTTCCTTTCTCTCCAGGTATGAATTGTTTAATTCCCAAACATTGTCAATGTTCTGAGTCTTCATGTATGTAGAATACAGTGTCATTGGAAGCTCAAGGAAAACCATTTGTGAGACTAAAAAAAATGTATTGAAGCATGAAAGCTAATGAGGACATAGTGCAAATGCTACTCGTAAGTATTGCCCACCAAACTTCCTCAAGTGACTTAGACTAAAGTAGTTACATCAGGGAAACAGTCATGCTACAGGTGAACGCCAGTGTTCTCCTTTCATCTCTGCATGAAATAGTGAAGAAGTGAAATACCAAACCAAACAAAAATTCTTCCTGCACCTATTTGACAATTTAAATTTATTTGAAAGAAGATACGAATCTGTACTCCTTTGCAAACTGTCCTGGTTTCTGCTAGGTTACAGTTAATAAGTGTCTGTAACAGTTTTGGATTGGTGCTGGAAACAGCATTGATAATACAGGGATGTTTTAGTTATTGCTAAACAGTGCTTACAGAATGTCGAGGCCTTTTCTGCTCCTTATACTGCTCCACCGGCTAGCGTGCTGGAGGTGCACAAAAAGTTGTGAGGAGAGACAGCCCGGACATCTGACCCCAGCTGACCAAAGGGATATTCCATGCCATATGACATCATGCTCTGCACGTAAAGCTAGGGGAAAAAGAAGGAAGGGAGGAACATTTAGAGTGACTGTTTTGTCTTTCCCGGTAACCATTATGTATGACGGAGCCTTGCTTTTGCAGAGATGGCTGAACACCTGCCTGCCAATGGGAAGCAGTGAATGAATCCCTTGCTTGTGTGCATGGCTTTTGCTTTACCTCTTGAACTGTCCTTATCCCAACCCACAAGTTTTCTCACTTTTACTCTTCTGATTCTCTCCCCCATGCCACTGGGAGGGAGGGAGTGAGAGAGCGAGTGGCTGTTTGGTGCTTAGTTGCTGACTGGGTTAAATCATGACACACACTCATTCATATTTTGAAAGTTTATTCTAAAGTACTTTTTCTCCTCAAATTAAATGCATTTCCTGAGGACATACATATCAATTATTTTGTAACTCTACAGAAGCCAACAGTACAAATATTGCAGGCATTTGATAAACACTGAGCTGAAACTATATACTGAAATTACTTGTCATACAAGATCTTGAAACAAGGGAAGAGTTATACTCTATTCAGAAAACATTCTCTTGAAGTTTGCATATATCCCCTTTTATTTCCTTGTGAAGTTTTAAAGTTCCATACACACATACACTTGCTTGGAGCCTTATGAAACTGAAATGTCAAGTGAGAGTTGCTTTATATCATGTTCTGTCAATCAAAGTAAGCAAGGCTTTATGCATCTGTTGCTAGTATATTGGCACTTTTTGAAGAGTGTTTCGGAGGGAGTGAGAATAAATAAAGATCCTTCAGGCACTTTCTCATTTATGGATGAGGAATCAAAGCAGTCTGAAACTTCATTTTCAGCCTGATACCCTGAAGATTGTTGGCTGATAATCCTGGATGGAACAGCTTATCTGGGAGGATTAGGGAGAACATGGGCTTCCTATTACTGCTGGCTTCAACCTATTCAGCTGGGCAGACTCTGTCACACGTTATCTGTGCCTTTACATATGTCACTAATCTTATCTATATCTTTTCAGCTCCTTCTGTTGGAGCTGTGGTTTCCTCTACCTAAACCTCTCGTTTCTTCATTACACCAGCTGTATAGGCATTAGCCTTCTCTAACAGCCTTTCTGCACTGAGTCATTCAGTAATGGCTAGTAATGCAAAGGTATGAGAAGGTAATGGTAGTGCTTTATCTCAGATCTTACAGGCCTCACATCAATATATTAAATGAATACCTTCCTTCCTACGACATCTTCCATCCTTCCCCAACATTTTTGACCAAATCCGCTGAACAAAATAAAATCACCTCAACAAAAGAGTATCTCTGCAATAATTAAAAATAATGGAAGCAGGCGATTTGGGGGCAGGTATATATGCTGGAAGGGTCAAAGCAGTTTGTAACCAGCAGAACAAAAACTTCAGCACCAGAAGTAATCTCGATCTTCTGCCATTGTCTCCTATGCCAATTGCTAATTGGTGTTACAAATTTAGCGATGCTGGTCACTATGATAAAGTAGTTCAGAAGAAAGAAAGATTAAATCCTCTGAGAGTCCCTCTTCTTTTTAAATGTTAGAGGTAAGGACGTTCTGCACACCTACTCTCAAATACTTGATGGCTGTTTTGGGTACCACCAGAGTGCAAACTAGAAAAACATGTCACTGATTTCTAATAACTTGCTCAATAGTACTACCTGGCACTTTATTTGCAGTTAGTATTAGAGCCAGTTCTGTATATGATTAATTTTAAATACTTTTAAATACAATTTAAATAATTTTTAAGCAGAGAAATTTTCCTTCCTGTTTTAACTGCAGTCAACTTTTTTTTTTTTAACTTCAAATTATCTTTACTTTAAGGAAAGGAGAGGATGGGGATCTGTATCTTGTCTGTTCCCTCAAGATTGAAACAATAAGCTTTATCTGAACCTGACAATCATAGTTTCATAGAATCATAGAATTGCCTACATTGGAAGGGACCTATCAGATCATTGAATTCAACCATCAACCTAACACTGACATAAGCCATATCTCTAAGCACCACATCTACCCATCTTTTAAACACCCCCAGTGATGGCAATTCCATCACTTTCCTGGGCAGCCTGTTCCAGTGCTTAGTAACCTTTTCAGTGTAAAAAAATTTCCTAATGTCCAATCTAAACCTCCCCTAGTGCAACTTGAGGCCAATTCCTCTTGTTCTAGTGCTTGTTGCTTGTAACAAGAGACCACCCCCCGCCTCTCTGCAACCTCCTTTTAGGTAGTTACAGAGAGCAGTAAGATTTCCCCTCAGCCTTCCTTTCTCCAGGCTAAACAACCCCTGCTCCCTCAGCTGCTCCTCATAAGGCTTGTTCTCCAGACCCCTTACCAGCTTTTATGCCCTTCTCTGGACCTGCTCTAAAACCTCAATGTCTTTCCTACAGCGAGGAGCCCAAAACTGAAACAGTATTCGAAGTGGGACCTCGCCATTGCCAAGTGCAGGGGGACAATCACNCTGGGCAGCTCTCCAGACACTCTTCCCCAAGCCTGTGGCACTGCATGGGTTTGTTGTGACCCAAGTGTAGGACCTGGCATGTGGCCTTGTTGAACCTCATCCCACTGGCCTTGGCCCAGCCAGCCAGCCTGTGCAGATCTCTCTGCAATGCCTTTCTACCCTCAAACAGGTCCATGCTCCCACCAGACTTCCTGATTAATGTAATTTCTCTTCATATATGAATGCCTTGAATTCCCCACCCTGCAACCACAAGCCCAGTCAGGGCCATGTCATTTAACACAGACACATCTTTTATTCTGTGACAAGCAGAAGTAACAGGAAGTCTAACCTGTATCCCAAAGCTATACAAAAGCTGCTGAATTATATAGGCAAGACAGCCACAAAGAGTTGTTTGCTCCAGCAGAGCTGGGAACTGCAGGAAATAATGTGTTGCAGTAATGGAAGACTTCCTTGACTTTCTTGACTACTTGCCGTCTTTCAGAGATTTGGAAAAGCTTCTGACTGTGGATCCTGCAAGAACTGCTGTTTTTTGGCATGCTCAGGACATTCATGACCACTCAAGGACATAAGGAAGACCTTGATTTCAGACACTCCCAGGGAAATTGTTTTCACTCTTCTAGCCCAGTTGCTTGTTCTTACCTAACCTCTTGTACACGGACTTTTTCAAAAAGCACTGATATAAACTGTGTGTTTGGTAGTTCACTACCAAACTAAAATGAACTCCAGTTCACCCTGCAATTTGGCAAGCTAATGCATATCACCAACTGAAAAATATAAACCTGAAGAGGGCGAGGCTAATTCTCAACACTGGAGCAGAATCCAATGTTTCATCAGGTGTACCTGAACCTCTTTATGATATATACAGTATGAAGAGATATATAAAGAATCTCTTAAATACTTAATTTATAGTCAGCCCTTGTCTCAGAGTGTGTCATTTATGAAAGGATAACACGTGGCATGTGGACTTACCATTAGCCCAAGGTAACAGAGGTTATGCCTTCTAATTCTGTTCTCAGTCCTGCTACAGAGTTACTACATGACCTTGCACAAACCACTTAACCTTTATGCGACTAATTTTATCCATCTATAAAATGGGAATAGTAAAATTTTTACCTACATACAGTAGGATGATGAGAAATAATTAATGCTGTAAAACTCCCTGAGAAAGAAGACTAAATAATACAGGGCCTAATTCTACTAGTATTCACTCTCTGGTTCTCTGTCTGGAGCAGTTACAGAGCTGAGCAAAATTAGTGTAAAAAGCTGCCATCTAGATTTGTTAACATTGTCAGATTCACTGTGCTTAGATACGGAGCTCATACAAAACACTCTGGAGAATCAACCCAAGAGAAAGCTCAAGCGATAAGTTTTAATATTAGTTGTATATCCATATACACAGAATACAGTCAACAATGCTTGAGCATCCAGAACTTCATAGTGGGGACTCCAAGTCACCATATGTAAAAACAGACATTTGCTTAAAAGCGCCTGTCGGTGTTACTGAAGCTGCAAGCACCGATTGGCTGGCCATATGCCCACATGCATTGCTCTTGTGGTTCTTCAGCTTCTGGTTTTTAACAATTGACCCTAAAACTTCATTTTTTCTGGACTGTGAAACAGTTTTCTAAAATAAAATAAATGGAATTTTCATTAGAAAACTCAAGTTGGAAACATAGTATCGTGTCATTCACTAATATATTGGAATTTCATGGGATATGACTATTATAAAATACAGAGCATGAAGAACTAGCTAACATCTATGCCTAGTACATGGAATGAGGGGGGAATGGTAGACCAGAGGTGACCATGCTCTCTTCACTCTGCTACTGTCATACTGTTTTACAGTGGGCAGTCTGAATCCATCCTAATCCAGTTTCCGTTCCCATATACTGAGACATGAAGAAATCTCTATATGGTATACAGCAGCTAGTCCTCAGTATCCTAATCTGTTGTTTTAACTTTCTACTGTGAAGGCAGAATTTTCAAGCTACTGTGATTATTGCAGACTCCATCAAATTAACAATATATTTACACTCGAAGATCAGTCCAAAGTTAAAAACCTGCCAAGAAAGCAGAAAGCACCAGTGTTGTTCGTAGATATCAGTAATGCAATTGCTTTATCCTAGACTAGCAGCGGACCAACTAATTAATGATTCAAGATCATGTCTGGTGTAACTTGAAGTACTCCATGGCAGACCCTAACTCAAGTACCCTTTCAAATTAACCTCAGAAGATTCTTCATCATAAGGAAAAAATAATTCTTTATGCAATGGGAGTGATTAGCCTTGAACCTTCAAAGTCGAGATCATTGAAAGGTGTGTGGGTGGGGAGGGATTCTGCAATCTCCATGATGTTTTAAAACTGATACACCAGGGAGAAAACAAACACAATGAATACATCTCTCTCCTTAGTTTGTTTTTACAAAGCATTCCAGTATGTTTTGCTGTAAAAACCTTTTCTCTTTTAAGTGATCAAAGCAGCTTGTGATCCAATCAGGTAAACAACTGCAACAAGCCAGAACAACACAAATACACCTAAATGTCTTGTTTACCAAAGATGTTCATTGAAGATAATGATGCACAGGTCCCAAGACATTTGGAAAAAAATAGGTAAATAGAAAGTAAATCCAGCTTGATGATCACTATGAGAAGATGTGTGGGGTGGAGGAGGATGTTGGTAACATTTTTCTCTTTGAGGTTCTATTAGAACTAAGAAATTTAGGTCAGGAGGAGGGGTCTGTTTATTCTAAAGTTTCTACTTATACAGGCCTATTGCTGTTATGAAAGGCTGAGTGCTAGATTACTTGTGATTGTAGAAATCTTTATTGTGAGCCAAGAAAACTTTACTTGCACACTACTGAAGTACTAAAATCCTTTTGCAGCTTACATACTTACGTTAATATCATCAGAGAAGAGAAATATAATAGAAAGGGCTAAACATTGCCAAAATAGCTTACACCTGGGTCAGACGAAATGAATGTGCTGTTCCTGGAAAAATAAAATAGTAATAATAAAATAGTAGTAATAATAATGTAGAACAGGCTATTTCTACAAGAAACAAGCAAAATTTACCCATAAAGAATTAAATGTGAGGTATTTTTAGGATGTTTTGGGTTTGTATGTTAGTTTTGATAAAAAAAGCAAAGCATTTAATTGCATTGAATAATTTCTTCTCTGACTTCTCCATTTCTTCTCTTTCTGGCATCCTTTATGCCCTGTGTCCCTTGACCCATTTCAAGAGAGGATTAGGGAGATACCGGTTATTTAAGCAGGTGAACTTTCCCATTGACTCACATGAAATATACACAATAGGTTTTCTGATGAAGGGAGCGTCGTCTGTGAGGCCACCCCAAGGTGGCACCCACCTGCTCACTTTGCATTAAATTCTTCTGCTTCCACTCAGTCATGCCAGTCTGAGTTAGTTTTCTCTGTCATTTGTACTGATTCACTCAAGCTCAATGAAGCGGCTGCCACTAGGTCTTTGTCTGGTAATGCTCTGAAGCTGCACTGCCTCCGAGAAAATTCCTGAAGTTCTAGAATTTCCCCTTTTCTCTAAAATGCAGAGAAGGCAGTCCATCTCTTCTTACCCTTTTCTTGCTCAGTCTGGTTTGCAGTCACACCCAGTGCATTGACCAGACTTCTAAAATGTGGCCTCTAAAATGGCAGGGAACTCAACAGCATTGTTCATGCAGGTTGTCTCAGTTTGAAGTAAAACAGAACCAACTTTCTGTTCTGTAATTTTACCTCTTAGCTAGGCCTTTTCTAACTCTCTGAAATTAACAGCATATTGTAGACTAAACTTGTTGTTCTCAGACCAATAAAGCCAATGTTTCTAATTCGTGCCAAGGAATTGTATGCAAAGAGGCTCTTGCTTGTACTTATTGCTATAACAACCAAGGTCAGCCAACTTCGTTATTTGCCCCATTGGAGGGTTGGAAAAGAAAAAGCATAGAGGTGTCACACCTATGGCGAGGAGTGGACAGGACAGGTGACTCATACCTGACCAACAGAGGTATTCCATCCCATCTATCCCACATTCAGTATAAAAGTTGAGGAATCAAAGGATCAACTCTCTTTCTTCAATGGCC
>VXBW01004974.1:26050-56481 GCA_013400375.1 Thinocorus orbignyianus
TTTTCTTTTTTTTTTTTACTTTTTTTTTTTAATTTATTTTAACATCACTACTTCATTAAGGTAATTTAGTTCATTCTAAACTCATAAATCTCCTTATCTCTTCCTCTCCTCTCTTTTTTTTTGGGGGGGGAAGGAAAGGAGGAAGGGCCATCTGTCTGTCTGGTTTTAGCAAATTTATCCAAAACCATAACACAGGTATTTATCAAGGGATTTACACATCATGCAGCCATAGCATGGACATGGCTTATCTCTAGCTGGGTTAGGTTCATTTTTAAAACTTCATTTTTAAGACCTCTAATCTAGGCATTTTCCTGTTCACTTGGGTCCTGATATAGTCTTAGCAGCAAATCTTTTGTAGTATACTGAAATGCAATTGATGGGAGGACACACTGTCTGTAATACCTTGAGGTGTACTCCAAGGTGCTGTCCACTTTATATGATGAGCCAGAGAATACAAGTGGTGCTGTGTGCCTTTCAACTCTTTATTTTTATCTGAAAACAACTTCTTAAATTATTCTTAAGTTAATGCAAGTCATCCTTTGCAAAAATGATTCTGTCTGAAATGATCATTCATAAATGTACTTGTACCTTGAATCTGAAATTAGTAAAAGACATTCCTGTTATCATCAGATTCCTCTTTTCAAATGCCTCATTTTGATAATTGGGTGTTATTTTTCTTATCATGAGTCAAGTAGCAGAATCATTGAAGGTGGAACAGAGTAAAAGTGACTCATCCTACCTGAGGTCTCCACATGCACTTGGTAAGCCCTTTGTTTTTATAGATGACAGTAATGAAATAAATACATCTGAATGCATGGCTGAGTAAGAGACCAATTCACTCTGTGCTCAAGCGCCTGGAAACCCTGTGGCTGGCACTGGCACTTTACTGTGGTGGCTAGGAAAGATGCCTTTTTATCAGAGATCGTGGATGTATCTAGGAATGTGGCCTGCATGTACCCCAGTAAATTCAAACAGTACCAGACACCAGGATGCTATGGTCATTGTAAGTAAAATGTTAGAACATCTTCAACAGACACAAGTAAAGGCAGTAACAAAAAACCCAACACAATAGGTCAAGCCTTAGAAGTCCCCTTCTAATATCCCCATCTGCTAAATTACTTGCTGTTGCTTCAGGGTTTGTGTTCACACTATCAGTGTCATTTCTGAAGAAAAGGAGGGTGGGGGGAGGAGATGCTTCTGGGAAATTCTGGTATACATAATGGATTACTTTAAAAAATGTATTTCCATATTCTGTAGCATATTTCATTTACTATTCAGTAATATTGGAGAACAAACAGTACAATTCTTTGCACATTTTACAGAAAAGGGTGATATTCTGTCGAATCCATGCTGTATTTGCTATCAGTGTTTCACCATGTGCAGGATTTTTTTTTTTTTTACTTACTAAATAAATAATCTTTAAAACAATCTGCTGGACTCCTCCTGTGAAGAAACCCAGCTGAGAAGGCTGTCTAACCCCCCATAAACCCTTTTCTAGCCTATCATAAACTATGATAACTTCCAATAAACAGCTCAGGAAGTCAGGTAGCCAGATTTTTTGTGGTGAAAATTCTGTTGCGGAAAACAATCTGAATGCTGTTTTAGATCTGAGATGTCAACAATTATATATTCAACTATTTAGATATAAAAAAATCACAAAAAATAGATATTCTACTCATTACAATACACCCAAGTTGCTTGTAGTAGGGATTATCTGCACAGTTGAGTCTTTACACTATTGGATTCCATAGGAAAATTCCCAGCTATCTTTACATATTGGATCTTGGGTAAAATTTTGCCTGAAGCATGTTTCCAAATACCTGTATCAACGCTGTACATAACTTCAAATTGGGACTTAGTAGAATTAACCAAACTTCTACATATGCCTTGGAATTTTCTTCTGTCAAACAAAAGCACAAATTCATCCTAAAAATAAAAGGATTATTAAAATAAATTAGTACTTATATAATATTTCCTCCTTCTTGTGTTTTTTTTTTTTACTGAATATCAGAAGAGATGGATAGTTTTCTCCTTTGATATTGGAATTACGTGTATTGGGAAGAAAGTAAACCATGTGTTCTGGGAAGTACTAAGCTATGTACAACACTAATATGTCTTTGAAGTGAAGCAATAAAACAGAAGAACACAGATCTATTGGTAATATAGATTTGCTTTAACTGCTGAATAATTGGTAATTCAGAAAGTAAACATGAAGCGTGTAGAATCTTTCAAATTCATGAATATATTTTCATAGGCAGAAATGCCATGACCAAAAAAAACCAAAAAAGATGTAACAGGCTTGGTGAATTTTGTTGAATGCTTGATAAGCTTACAAATCTTTTATCTTAACACTTACTACAGTTTGAGACTGGTGAATAATTCGCGATGAATATTTCATCAGACACATGTTGCCTTCTTTTTGCGAACAGAATATCTACAAACAGATAATTGTTTTCCAGATTCATTTGTTCTTTGAAATTTATTTTTTTTAAAAAGTAACCATAAAGATTGATCCAAAATTATTATCTGCAAATGTTTGACAGCTTGTTTGGGCTGGTTAGTTGTGATGAGCCAGATAAGTCACAGGGTATCCTTCCTATTCATGCACTAGCAAAACAATCATACACTTCCGGAAGAAATATTTACACATGCGAATATGACATTTAGTTTCAGTGAATACCTCTGTGTGTATTAGGAGAGCTAGTGTTCTATGATCATTTGTGCCAGTAAAAGGCAATCATTCAAATGTCTGTGGAAAGCAAACATAAAAGAGGATTGTGATTATCACTTAGCCAACACAAAATACAATCTCATTTTTAAGCAGGGGAATGAATTAACAATACGCTGTTGGTAGGGCAGGTAAGTGACACTGAGGGCACAAAACAAACCCAGAGGCAGATATTTGCATACTTTGTCTGCCACCCCTTTTTTGTAATTGCTTGATGCTCTTGGGTACCTTTTGTTGAGATGAAAATTAGTTCCTAAGCAGTAACAAACAAGGCCAATGACAGTAGCAGCAGATACCCAGTAGTCATCCTCCAAATTGATTTTGTTCCATGCCGTGCTGGCTAACTGTTGTCCTTAGGGTTGCTTGAGGAGGTGGAAATCACTTCTCACTTTGTAATATTCTTCTTCTATGACAAAAGCTAAAAAGGGCTAAGTCAGAGAATCTGTTTTGGAGGCCTCACATAAGTGAAGAATCCTTCTAACCAAAGAAATCTCCCAAAACTGGATCAAATCAGTTTACAATCATTTAACATATTAGATGCAAAATGACTGTAATCCACTTTAGATGCGGACATCTGTTTTCACAGAAAAATAATGCACTGAAACCTGTGCAAGATTAGAAATTTCTCCCTGCCAGCCACATATTACTTTTTCAAGTAAGTGATCCAAAATGTGCAATCCTCATTGTTGTCTGCTTCTTATGCAGACTGGCTTCTCACTCAGACAGTCACACCTAACAGCTAGTGTGTTTTGTCTGTGATGGAAATAGTGAACAACACAGACTATGCTGTAACGTGCCAGCTGTGCATAAGAAGAGATTAGGAAGACAGAGATAACTGCAGTCAGCTGTGGCTAAACTTTGTCTTAGAGACTCGTCAAAACAGGTTTTCCTAGTGCTACTTTCCTCCACATTATACTAAAAGCATGTGACTTTCACATATGTTTAGTCCATACAGAGAATAAAGGTACGATATAGGATGTATTAGTATTGACGTATTTCAAAAATCCATTGTAGACAGTACTGTCATTCAACTTTGGTGAATTAGGAATTAAGTACCTGAACCTGCTTAGGCATTTAGGTGAATCTTACTAAATACTCATCTTCACCTCTAGGCAATTTAAATACCTCTGTGTGTTTTAAAGGCAGATCCCAGCTTGCATGAGACTCTGCAAAATAGTTAGGAAATATTAGCTAACACGAGCTAACACCTTAAATCTTCACCCCCAGGAGTTCTTAGAGGGTAAAAGAATTTTCCCCCTCAATAGTGGTGGCAAAACCATGCCCTAGATTGTCCAGGAAAAAGAAACAAATCAAAAAATCTTTTCTCAGCCACACCAAAACCGGTGATCCTCTTGCCTGTAACTGAATTCCTCTATAAAGCATGTGGTTGAATAAACCTCAGCCAAACTTGGGCATTTTATGCTTATTTGGGGATTTCTCATTAATGACTATTGTGCAGACCACCCAGCTGCATAGACAAAGTATGCAGATCTGAAAATATTCTCGTGTATAGTGAAAAGGCAGTCATTAGGACCACAAGAGAATGCCATTTCCCTTGCACTGACTACACCCCCAGTGAGTCCTTCATTCCCTCCGGTAAAGAGAATAGCTAACAATTAATTCCTTAAAAAGAAAAAAAAGAGAAAATTAAAAAAGCAGCTGCAGTGTGCGCATGGCATAAGCAGTTTACTAAGGCATTACAGTACACTGTCATGCAGGCGGTTAAAGAAAATCTGGTACTCTGGTGATAATGTGTATATTCATTCAGTATAAATGACTAAGTTCAAAAAACCATACAATGAATCATGGTTGCAAGGCCAGACTTGCTTTGATTAACTACACTGGTATAATGAAATCCAACAGAGCAATCACTGAAACATTTAGCTCCAAATCTAAATCTTCTTGAACTCTGAAAAAAGCATCTTAGGCAATGAGAGGTGGTGTATAATACAGCCATATTTCATATAATGAAAGTGGAAGCAGTTGTAAAGAAAAGAGAATGTTAAAAAGTTGTTATGCTGTGTTTGGCAAGAATGAGTCATTCTGAATATGTCAATCATGATAATCCAACATATTTTTAATCTAAAGGTCAATAGAAGCAGTTTCTATAGTGGTACAATAGTTATGCCAAATATGAAAGCAAGCATTTATAAGATGATTTCAAGTATTAATGCAGTACCGTAATGTGTCTTGGAGAATTAATCTCAGCTTTAAATTGAAGGGCATAGATTGATCAAGGTAAGAGAATTTTATTAAAAATGTACTGATGTAACCCATGACACTTTAATTTCAGCAAGACTGCCGTGTTGAATTCCCATATCTCAGGCATGTCTTAACTGTATAGATGAAAGTTGTTATTTCTACCAAGACGCAGAACTGGCTCTGTCTAGGGGAAACCTGCAATCTACTATTAAACTACGGAGCATGAAGGTTTCCTCATGCGGTTACTGGTCACACATATTGACACAAAGGTATGTATTTTTTCCTACGAATCACGTTTGCCTAACTGCCATTAATGTTAATAGAAGATTATCTGCACCAGGGGAAATCCAGTCCTGAGGAATTCTCCTCAATACACGCTTGAACTCAAACACCACAGTTTTCCCTGTGTCATTGTTTTCCTGCTGTTTCCTGCTGTCCCTTTNCAGTCTGTAGAATTGTTAGGAACAAAAAATACAAAGAGTGGACTAAAAAGTCCACCAAGCCAAGCAACTCTTGACTTTAGGTTGTCTGATTAACACAACCAGAAGGAAAATCTATGCCTTCCACTGCTGCTTGCCCAGAGGATTTACTGGGAAGAGGACAGAGAGCAAAAAGTGTGGTAAAGAGCTTCGCTATCATAGTGAGGAAACCTAAGGTTGGGGGCAGCACTGCTGGTCTTTGCATGTTGTCCACAAACCAGGGGTAAGAAGACCCTGGGGGACAGGCCAAAGAAATGTAGAAGTGGGGAAGCCTCTTAGTGGTTGTCTGGTACTTCTTTCCGTGTTAAGTGAGGGAGAGTTTCTCTACCCCTCTCTTCCAGACCTTCTACCACCACTTGCTGTACAATACACGCTTGATTAAAACAGATTACACACAGACTATATATTAACTCATATAAAGAGATTTGTTGTTACCACTATGGAGCATGGTCAGACTTGGTGTGAGCAGAAGCAATTTCCTCCATGTTACTGAGGTTTTGCTCACTTATGCTGGACCTGAATAGGTACTACAGGATTCACCACTCCAGTAATCAAAGTGACGTTGAGCTGATAGACTGAAAATTATGTAAAGCAGTCACACAGAACATTACAAAAGTTACTGCAAAATCCGTACAGTAAACCTTGGATTTGTAGAATATTACAGTATTTGCTTTAAAACAGGACTCATAACCTACACAAGAATTCTTCAAAATTATTCCATTCAAAGAAGTGAAAGCCTGAATAAAAATTTACTTTCTTCGAAAAAATATAGCATTTCGTGCAACAAGCCATAACTACCACAACTGTTGAGAAGACTACAGGTAAATCAATTAATTTGAAGGCTGATGTGCAGACTAACTTCTAAGATTCAGTTGCGTTGTGTTGGCCAAAAGGCCCTAACATAACATCAACATGAGGCCCCACATACTGAATAGAGTATGAGTTGGGACAGAGTGAAAATCACTAGTACCTTACAGCACTTAGGAGAGGATGAGACTCTCTCAGAAAAGAAGGGATATTTTTTAGGATTATGGATTTTCTAACACTGAATAGTCTTTTTACAATGAAATATCATAATGAACTCAAGACGCAAAGAACATGTTTTAGCCTGTTTGCAAATCAAAGTCAAATTCTAAGCCCTAGCGTCCATATATAGCCACTAAAATCCATATTCCAACACCAATATAAGAATCCTGATCAAAGTTGCTCCTTCACTGTTGCCATCAATTCATTTCAAAACACTAAGTAGTAAAAGGAAAACATGCGACTTAGTGCTGCTAAAATATTTTCTATCATTGTGGTACATTTTTCATTGGGTTTTTCTTCTCATCAATTCTCCTAGTCGATAGGGAGCCTGAGACTGAAGAGAACTAAGCAACTCTTTGATTTCCTCATCTCTTCTCCCAAGCCTCTGCAGAGAGAGTTGTACAACTTTGCAGTTTAAAAGAAGAAAAATTAGCTTTTTTGAAAGTCTCTTTTCCTTAAACAAATTTTGTAAAATGACACTGGCTGCAGAATAACCTGTGTCTATATGCTGAATTCAGCCCTGTCACACTGACTGCAAAACATTATGGAAAAATAAACAAAAATAGGTTTGTTGCTTACTTTGAAAGCCAGGTGTTCTGTATTTATAGCTTTTTATGGTATATGATGGAGCTCCACTCACAAGATACAAGTTTCCTTGCCCGCCACAAAACCCCCTCTGATTTGTGGGTGTGCTGTGTACATGTGCAACCTTCCCGCGAGCAGGGAAATAGTGGGATCAGATTCGCCAGGACTCAGAAAATAAGACAATAAAAGAGTCTTACACAAGCTGAGTGACCTCCAGCTCTGCTCAATAAAATATTCTAGCATGTGTATGAGTAAGTCATTAAAGTACAGGTGTGAGTGCCCTGCATAATTAGGAAATACAAATGAGAACCCTAGGAAGATACACTTCTTTCTGTTTTGCTCAAATGTTTCTTGGAGCACATGATTGTTATTTATTAGAAATCAAGTAAACCAACTCAGCCAGCTTGTCTTTACAACTTGATTAGTCTGTTTCTAAACACTTCCCCTGCCTCTAACTTGTATAAATGGTATCATGTGATGAAACTGAACTGCTTACAAGCTAAAGATAGAGTTGATTTGGAACATGCATCATGGGCATGTCGGGCTTTTTCTCTCCGGCATAGCACAGAGCGGAAGACTGGGACCACACAATGAGGTTCTGCCCAGCACCTCCTGCAGTAGTGAGTCCTGCAGAGACCTCTCCTGGCAGACCTCAGAAAGTCATGCCTAGCTGACTCCTCACCTTGGCCATGGCAAGCCTTTATGGACGAACTCTTCTGCTTCCTGAAAGATAGGTGAACCTGAAAATCTATTTTCTAATTATTTNGCAAAATCCTGATAGTTGCTCTAGTTGTGATGGTAGTTGCTGATAATGAATGACTCTAGATCACAAGTTTCCATAAATCACATGCTGCATTGTGAAGTAGGTGGATTACGCCTATTTTACATTCTTTGACATGTACCCCAGCCAGTTTGCAGTGAAACTGTGTCAACATTTGAAAATTAAAATAAATACATTAAGAAGTTTAGATCACAGGACTGCAGCAGTATCGAGGTAGAGTACAGTCAAACGAATTACTGCTTTCTCAGTTTATAGTGACAGCAGATTATAGCAGTGGGTAAAAAAATCCCAACAGAATAACATATCTGTGATAAACCTCCAAGAGCCCCAATGGTGGAAGAATCTCAGATCAAGCACCAATTTATGGGGTAACGTTGAGAAGCCCTAGAATCTGTATTAGGGGAAGAAGTCAGCATGAGAAAGATTTAAGTACGTAATGCTGTCTTCTGCCAGTAACTGCTGTGTGCATGTCCCTCAGGTCTCTTGAGTGATTATACCAATATCTGCAGCATTAGAATTAGACACCTATTAATCAGGATGAGCAAACCTTTGCATCTCTTACGTGAAGCATCATGAACTAGGGGACTAAATACAGGCAACCAAATTCAATAACTTTATCCTTACAACAGAGTGACATAAGCAAATATAAATCTCACTAGTGTTATTATAATGCCTGCTAAGCTAATTGAGAGCATATTTGTTTCTTCAACTAAATAAATTACTGTTCCAATTATATGACCCCAAGGTCATCTCCTTTAGGAGATGCCTAGTACTTGAATTAACTATTCTGCTCTTCACAGTAAGTGGCCTCACCCAATCAATGCCAAATAAATACTGCTGAAATATGCATTTAATTATCCTCACACTTTAGTTTCTAAAACCTTTTCTTTGCCAACAGTTTTTTTGTTTGTTAATTTATTCTGGAAGGGTGAGAGTTTTCCGAGTGTAGTCAGAGAGTAGTCTTTGTAGACTCTGGTCCCAAAGCACATCACAGCCAACCCTCACAGACAAAACTAGTCACAAACAGACTGTTTCTTTGATGTGATGGAGCAACATTTTTTAATCCATATTCTTCATTTTGTTGATTGCAAAAAGCAAACACAGCTGGCTAACTTCTATGAAGTTTCAAAAGTGTGCGCCTCCAATCTGCTCTGTCAGATTAGCTAAGGACAAAATGTCTCCTCTAATGAAGAATCCATGTTTTACCAAACTCAGAGTTACTACTGCTGGATTAAAACTGACATGTAAAATGTCAGCGAGCTCACTGCAAATTGCTTTATTTTGGAAATTATGTGGTTCAATTTACACATCAACCAAAGCATGCTGCAAAAACATTGAGAAATACATTCTTCTGAAAGCTAAAAGCTGTTTTCCATCCCCCCGACTTGCCCAGATTAATCCTAATGAATCTAGGTATTGTAAAACCTATCCCCCCATGCCTATAAACCCAGCTTAAGCCCTGTTGCATAGGCATTGCGGGGGACTCCTGCACTGGAGTACATCTTCCCTCAGGGAGAACACAGTAAGTTATAATTTAGGCTACTCACATTATGTATTAGTCCCTAGAAGTAAGAAAGCTCCTAAGCACTCTGCTGCAAATTGGAATAGAATTAAATTTGCCATTTACTCACACCAGTGTAAATAAGAGGACAACTTGGTCCTGAGTACAAAATAATTCCTGTGTAACTAAAAATGTCTGTCTTCTATTCTTGTACACTTTTTTGGATTTTGCATGGCTTTCCACGTAAATAAACAAACATAGCCAAATTGCAGTATAAAAAACCCCCACCTTATTTTGCAATTATCTGGAGTCTAATTTTCATGAATATTAATTCTTTTAAAGAGGAAAATAAAAGTGATGACACCCTGAGGACTAGTAGACTTCATACGTTCAGAAAAAAAAGTTTCATTAATTTTTAACAAAGAGACAGTCATTGTTATGATTTCTGTGACAAGTCTGATTTTTTTTGTAAATAATGACCATAATTAAGCCTCTCATAATGAACATTGCGATTACTAAACAGTACAATTTATATAATGTCTCCACTCTAGGAGACTTTGCTTTTTTATTGAGGAGAAAAATCAGATAATGACTGAGATTATACTTTAATACTATTATTTTTAAGGATATTGCAGAAAACATATATAGACTATATTAATCTTTAAGCCAAATGTAATCAGACTGTGGCTGTTTAGCCAGAAAAAAAACCTGAAGGATTTGTCATGACTCTAATGCAATGTTGGTGTTTCTCTTGGTTCTAGGGAAATGTACAAATTAAGTGACATTTTTAAACAGTGTAAAACATTTCCATGTTGTTCTTGTACTTAATCTAGGGCTGACAGAGCTCTGTATAGACAAAAATTACTTGAATCTGCTACTAACCAAATAAGGAACGTCTTCACAATTACTTGTAGTTCTACGTAGCCTTTTTTTCGATTGCAGATACAGACTATTTTCAGCTTTGCCTTTGGAGATCTTTGGAGATTGTTTGTTCTGGCAGTCAAATTTGTTGTCAAAGAAAAGTATTTAATCAATATATGCTCTTGTTTTTCCAAGCAGAGGAAAAAAAAACAAACATGAATTAAGTGACCACTTTCAAAACTTGAATTCTAAACACCAGTGCCTGAGACTTCAGGGGAGAAGGTACCTAGAGAATGCTAATAATTTGCTTAAAATATTTCTTGAATATCTTCAACTGGGTTCAGAAGTGCTCCACAAAACAAAAAGAAGCAAATTTTGCTGAGTTTAAGTACTCCTCAGCCAACAACAGTTCCTGGGGAAACGCTGATTTAGCCACAATTGACACGTGGCACATTCTTTTGCCATTTCTCTGATTATGTATATGGCTGCGTATTCCCTTTTTAGAGCAAAAAACCTCGTTGCCGAATTGCACAAATACATGGGTTTGTTTTGTAGCGCCTAAGTGACTTTGGAACAGAGCGTTTCTTGTATTGCAAGGAATCTATCCTAAATACTCTTAAGGGTAAGGGTTTTGGAATTCTGAAGACATTTGTACTGCAGCTCTGTGATATTTTTTTCTACTGCAATTTTACTGAAGAGCAATATTATTATCAAGCCTGTTTTGAAGAACAGATCAGTGTGATTTGGGGAGAGCCTTCTGGTACATGGATTTGATTCAAAGTGGCATTTTAAAGTTATACCCCAGGCCTGTTGAGCTTTTGGTCAAGCTATGCAGGTCAGATTATGTTCTGTGGCATCAGGAAGCCAGAGAGGACAGAGGAAAGAGTTTTCCATCATCTCCAGAGGGCTTTCCATTATTTCCAGTCTAAACAAATGTCTTATCTTAACTTTAGTCAGAGATCTCAATAATTAAAAAACTGGTAGTAGCCAGGTATTTTCTGTCTTTTCAGGTGATAGAAAACAGGTTTAGTAAATGTGTATAGCAAAAAAACCCCAGAAGTTGCTGTAGAAGAAGGACAGATTGTTCATTTTCAAATGAGAAAAATTAGAACAGAATGTTTTGTTTCAGGTCAGCTCAGCCCAAATCAAAAAGTCATGATCTGACAAACTGAAAAGAAGCTTTTCATTTCACATCACTTTGACATTAACCGATGTCTGTCTGAAGTACTGTTACATGCTGTGAGATTTGTGGTGCTTTGTGCTGGGGACCTGAAAGCATGTTTCAGCTGCCAAATCTAAATACATTTCCTAGCCCTGTCCTAATAGAGGCTGGCTGTACTTCATCCACCTCCCACTTTCCCCCACCCTTCACCAGTCTCCCACCTCCCCCCGCTCTCCCTCTTCTTTTCCATGCTCTCTCTAGGAGAGAAATCAAGCTCACAGAGAGAAAACTGTCACACAGAACTGTTGTTCCTCTCATCTCACCAGCTCTGGGAGCAGGACTACAGACGGTGCTATGGAGAAAATGTGTCCTTCAGTCAGAGCCATAACCTTGGCAACTGGGCAGTACTTTACTTTTTGCCCTCTCCCCATTAAACAAAAGGGATCTCTTTGGGAAACAGGATCATTTTCAATGTAACAAAATATGGCCTACTTGCTTGTAAAGGGTTGCATTCTGTTAATTTTTTAGCCTATAAGTAACCTTGAAGAAGTTTGTGGCACTACTGTTGAACAGGAGGGTCATGAACTGTGTCAGGACAGAAAAAACTGGCTTTGCTGTTTCATAATCTGTCTCGATACATTTTGCATGTTAACTGCTGAAATCATAATACATCTTTGCCATAGCTAAGGCATTTTTGAAGTCAAATCACTAATTCAAAAAGACAATTCCTTATAACTATGTATGGAGTTACTGTTACAAGATACTTGGATATGTGAACCTAAATGCTAAAGGTAAAACCCAAAAAGGATGAACTGGCATTGCTGGCAAAACACTTTTGCATTGCTTGTATTTACATAAAAGCACACACAAAGCTAGAATGAGAGGTTTTTCTTGAAAATTCTTTTCTAAAATGCTTTGCATTCTGTGTACCAAGCACAGTTTTACAGGGAGTCTAAGCAGGCTGTAGATACTCTGCCACTGGTGTACCTTGCTGTGTGGCACGCACACCAAGTTACTCAAGTGAGAATGAACATACAGCCTCACAGCTCCCAAATCCTGCTTGTGGCCACATTTTTGTACCTGTTTCTTGATCAGCCTTGGTTCAACTCAACAGATCTTGCCTGTCTCCTGCAGGATAAAATAAGTTAAACATATTTTATTATCACCTAGACACATCCAAAATATACTCTTGTGTGTATTATAAAATTATGAGAGTGTATTATATATCATGCTGAATACTTTCTGCTCCTTGCCAATGAAATATGAGCACACTTTGCAGCAGCTGTCCTATGTTAGGATTTAAAGCCAGGCAGAAAGCTACAGCCCGGACAGGCTGTAGGCTATTTCCTTCCTGATAGGAAACAAACTTGTGCCACAGCAGGGTAGGGCCCTTACTAAGGGCTGTAGTGTTCATGGAGGCAGGCTACCTGTAAGCACATGTTGAAAATACATCAGGCAGAAGGGCTCTGTGTGATGCATCTTTGACACAAATTGTGTATCGATGGGCCGAAACATAACTTTCACTGGAAAGTAGGATGCTCTAAGAAGTCCTCTTATTCCTCTGGCAATTAGGAAGCAGTGGAGTGGAGAAGAGCCCCTCTGGGAATGGATGGAGAGAACTGACAGGGCTTTTGACAGCAGCAAGTCCAGCTGGGCAAAGCCTGCATGAGTGGTGTGCTTAGTGCACACTACTTACCCCAAACTGGGAACAAAAACCAAAACATAGAGTAACTTCTGTCTTCACTGCCCCTGTTTGAGGGCTGACGGCAAAGTCATGATTTTCCCTTTTGGGCTCCGTAACACTGTGGACGCTGCTGCTTTCTGCCTGGACAACTGAAGGTGGTTCATCTGAAAAGTCAGAGGGCATGACAGAAGCAAGAATGGGCCGCAGTAATCAGATAAACAACCTTCAACAATGTTTTTTTCTTTTCAATGGGAAGACGGGAGCCTTTGTAATTTGCAGAACATGATGTTCTGGAGGTAGTTCAGAGTGGGGAAAAAAAATAAAAGATTTTAAAATTTGGCTACATCATTGATTAAAAACTAAATAAAAAGCTAAGACAGACATAAGGACCAAAAGCAGAAGAGTACCTTCCTTTTATTCAATCAGAAATGCTCAGCAACCTTTTTCACACTTGCTAGGAATGATTGCCACATTAGCAACAGCTCAAGTTTAGAATTTAGAATGAAATAAAAGACAAGAAAAAACATCCTTTTATAGTCTCATTATTGACAGTACACTCAGGAGCAGCATCAAAGACCACGCTTGTTCATGGCTCGAAAACCAGGACACGTATGTTTGCAGCACTCTTTCTCTATTTTTATGGAAAAAGACCTAAATAAAAGTTCTAGTCTCGAACATCTTTTGCTATATATTTTTTTTTCTGATGGTGTCACAAACATTTACTCTGCAGCATTAACTCTGGGGGGAAATAACCGTTGCTGAAAGTCTAATATTTTTGAGATTCTAGAAGGTGTTTCTTCAGCCATGGAATAACAATACAATTTTATTTGCATGCAAAACCTAGCAAGTTTTTGGAAAACCATTAATAGAAAAATTAGCCACCAGTATTCTACTGTCCTGGTACCTATGTATTGTACTACCCCATAAGAATTATCTGAACTACTTCCAACAGTCGTGCATTTGAAGTTCAGTGTAGAAATAACAGGAAGTTATGTACAATGCTACCAGGATACAAAGATCAAACGGAGGCATCCCAGAACATATGAAAACACTGGTGGCCAAGAGACTGAAAATACTGTTTGTTATAGCAGATCATCTGACTTGAATGACATTATTTTGGAAAAACTTCACAGACTCAATTACAATTTACAGTTGTTAATGTTGACATTGTTGTGACAGCCCATGCTGAACAGAACAACAAATTGGTATTTGAAAGCATATAGATCTAGGAGAGAATGCCAAATCTGATGTTCAAACTACTTTTGTAAGGAGGAGGTACAATATTCTTGCTTCATACCACCTGAGCAGCTGGGCCTTGGTTTGAGGAGCTCATGAGGAGGATGAAAAATGAAAATCCAAACTACATAAGGCTCTGTATAAAGGTTCCCCTGACATAGCTCCAAGAAATTCATTCAAGGCTTAGGGCACAGTAACAAAACCCTACTGTCCTCTTTGCCTCCTACTCTTTCTTCCCGTTACCCTCAAACCCTTCAACAAAATTGTATTTGAGGACAGCGACCCAACACCAAATATAATGAAACATTTCATTAGGAAAACAGCTTTTCAGTGGAAAAATACCCAATACTCACAAGATCTTTCAAAGAATGTAGTAGTTTCAGCTATACTTTCCACCAGATAAGTTTCTTAGGTTAGCTATAGAATTTCTGATTAGAAAGCAGGGAGCTAGTTGTGATTTAGCATACATTTCCAAATCAGGGAAGGGATTTAGAACTACTGATACACATAGCAACAGCCAGGCTGAGAATTCTAGACATTGCTATTGTCTTGTACTTAAATGGTTACACAAGATGTATTCCGCAGTGCAATGTTAGAGAAAATTTAGGAGATGAAAGGTATAAGCATAAGCCCTATGGGTTCAGAATACCCTTCCTGATTTCAGGCTAGTTCTTGAAATAAACAGACCATTTGTCAAAGATGCCAATGTTACATTGGCAAAGAACAGGAGGTATTGTGACTTTCTCGGTAATATGCACAGGAGGGAAAATTGTTTCCAGTCTGGTTTATTTACAGTGTTTTCCATAGACTGCAGGCTTCACATTTTTTTAGACGTTTATACTTATCCCTCAGCTAAAAGTTGCGGGATGGGGAAGGGAGGGACAGGATTTGTGAAGACATCAGGGTTGAACATCACTAAACAGAAAGTTGATGAACACTTTAAAACAAATAGCAAAAGAATAGCTGGGAACCTTCTAGTAGAAAAGCAATGCCACCAGACAAAAGTAATTAGAAAACCTAACCTTTCACATGATCGAAGATAAAATAAACTGATGTGGGTTTAACTTTTTCCTCTGTTTCTGATGAGAAGGTGCAAAATGCCAAGAGTGTCAAAATTCACTTTGAATTCTTACAATACAGAGGGAGGTATAGTAGCTTTAAAAACCTGTATTTCCAAACAATGGGCTTTCATTTCGAATGCCTGTGTTGCTGTGCAGACTACGAAGCACACTTTGTTGAGTAGCAGAATTATTATCTTCTGCAGGGTTGGAAAGTCCTCCACCTAGAACCTACCTGTTTAAGCTGTGATAGCAAAAGATCCCAAACAACAGACAAGATGAAAACCCAACAGATGACTTTCTGACTGAGATGAGGTATTATTTTGAGAAATAAGAATTACTGCTAGCCCCAGATCTGAATGCCTTACTGATGCACCACTTCCAGGAGCCTCCTCCCAGGGAGTCTCCAGTAGTTCAAAGGGGAGCAAATGCCAGAAGCAATAGCCAGAGAGAAAAGGACAAGGAATTACAGTTTTGCAAGGCTTGCTATGGAGCGAACTACCGTCTTCTCTCTCAGCCCCCAAATATATCTTCTTAATCTCTAAATTTTCACCACTGCCTTCTCAATGCTCTTTTTTATTTTTT
This sequence comes from Thinocorus orbignyianus, assembly GCA_013400375.1. Lineage (NCBI taxonomy): Eukaryota > Metazoa > Chordata > Aves > Ciconiiformes > Thinocoridae > Thinocorus > Thinocorus orbignyianus. The sequence continues at coordinate 41,939 of VXBW01004974.1, forward strand.
TCTGGCACAAAGGAGAGCCTTTCCCTGACAATCCCCTGTCTTTTCCCCATCCCAGCCTTTACTTCCCTCAAACTTTCCTTCCTGAAACTCACCCTTATGCTTGCTGGAAGGGGAAGAAGGAGGACTAACTATTCGCAGGCTGGTGCCCTTCTTTTGACTCAGGTGAAGATTGGTGAGCAATAGTTCCAGGACCCCAGCTCCCTGCGTAGGAAATACAGGCTGTGTGAAACGGAGGGGGAAAGATACAGTGAAAAGCACTGGTAAAAATGCCTTCTTGGCCTCTGATTTCTTCCTTTCACTATTTCATGCTTTACCTCTACCCCTTTTTTTCAACTTGGTTTTCACAGAACTGGATTATCTATTCCATGTCATGAGAAATGGGGAATAAAGGGTCAGAGGTCCAGGTGTGGCTCGAGGCGTGCTCTGTCTATGCCAAGCTTGCCTCTGTCTTTTGCACAACAACATCCAAGGGATGAACTGGGGTGGGAAAAAGGGGAGGAAGGCGATGCTTAATCACTTTCATGGAGGCAAGGATGTGCTGCCCCTTCCCACAGGAGCCTCTCCTCATGGGGAGGAATGGCTACATGAAGGAAGTGGGTGACAGTGGGAAAGACTGGTGCTGGGACTGGGGAGGGTTCTAGGAGAACCAGGATGTAGAACAGTGTGTCATGCAGGGAGCTCTGACCAAAAGAACTAAGAGGCAAGGGAACAGCAAAGGGTTTTGGGTGTCCATGATGGAAACCAGATACAGGATTTGGGAAGGGAGAAGTGTGCTGGACTCTGAGGTCACCTTTACTACAGCTGGATTTATTCCAAGTGGAAATTGGAATACTGAAGAAGGTGGGGGTCTGGACTTTGGACTAGACCAGAGGATGGAAGGTAGTAAGTGAAGAAAAGGTATTTTGGGGAAAAAAAGCCTGAAAGTTTGAGAACTAAAATAAGTACCTTATTGCTGGGGGGAGGAGGGAAGGCCAAGGGGACTAGTAGACAATATTTTGCACTGAATAGCCTCAAACACTTCTTTGCTGTCTTTAATCCCTTCAAGAATTAGAAGGAGAAAGGATAGACCAAGCAAGCATTTAGAAACATAGAATCATGGAATATCTCAAGGTAAAAGGGACCTATAAGAATCGAGTCCGACTCCTTGCTCCTGGCAGGATGACCTAAAACTAAATCATATGACTAAATCATTTAATGCTTGCCAATGAAGCTTGAGAAACCCCAGCAATCAGTCTGGTAGTGACCATACACGTATATAACTCTCGGATTTCCAAGGTCCAAACGTGAAAAACAAGATGTGTAAAAATCTGTGATGGGCACAAGACTGAAACACACTTTGCACTAAGAAGTGTGAAGTTATGGCTGAAGACATCAAAGACTGCCCTTCATTTTAAAGGCTAAAAGCTATGAGCTGCTTTCAGCAGAAGGCTCTGGTTGATTTTGTATTATGAATTACATAGTAATTAAATTATTTAAGTGTTAAATACAAACTGCTTGTGTGTTAACAAAAAAAAAGCATCGCAGACGAAAGTATCCATTGGGGAAAGTTACAATATTGTTAGAATGATATCTTTAGTGCAAATCACTCTCCAAAATTAGTCTCACACTTAATTACTTTAAAAGTATTTAAAGAATAAAGAGAGGAACTATGAAATTTGTGTGTCAGTAGGCTATGAAATAGCTACTTTATTTTTTATTTTCAATTCGGGTAGGCTTGCATTTTCCACTTGGTGTCATTTTTAATGTTATTTTTCTACACACCAAGTTAACATTACAGTCAAACCAGCAGATGCACATTCTTCAGGAGAGTGCTTACCCCCTTCAGAAAAGAAGTTAACTAAGAAGAGAATCCAATGCTGATGTAAATTAAGGCTTCATCCACTGAGTGTTCAATTACTGAGTAAATATGCACTAGGTGTATGCTCTGAATACTGAAGCAGTGAATTGCTTCCTGAGGTGAGATACTTCTGTGCTTTTTCTATTAGCATATTGTTGCTTGGTTTTGTATATTCTGCTACCTTAAGCTCTTTTTCAAAGTATGTTATAAGAAGCTCAAAAGACCTGGCTTTTATATAGAATCTTTTAATGAAGAAATAACTTTAAACTCTCCTGACAGATATTTCAGGAACTACTTTTGGGAAAGTCATCTTAGATAAAATATGCTAAAGACACTATCCAAAATTGGAGAAACATCAATGGATGAAGAAACAGCTCACAGTGTTGGCAATTTTCAATGTACTAGACAGATAATTATGAAGAGAGGCCTGCGGACACAACCCAATACAGTACTAAGAAAACTTATTTTATTATTTATTATGAAGTATAGCTTGTTAAAGCTAATGTTTTATGGGGCACTGTAGCATTCTGAACTGATTGCAGCTTTCAGGTGTCAGTCTGGATCTGTTTAAAACTTGCACCATGATCATGATGCAGATAGACGGAAACATTCAGTCAAAATCTTGGTCCTTTCTTTCAAAGATCCTGAATCTTTGGGAACCACATACCAGATTATCCCTTTAAATAGCCACAGTGGAGAGAAATGACAAAGGATTAAACACATGACAGAAGAAAGCCTTTCAAATTCCTGATCATGTAGTTCAAACAAGTGAGCACAAGTATTATTTCATTTCTCCCTTCCTTCATCTCATCTTCCTTCGTTAATTGCCTTTCTTTTTCTTTCATTCCTTCCCTCCCTTCCTTCATTCCTTCCTCCCTCCCTTTTTCTTTTTCTCTTTCTTTCTTCCTTTCTTCCTTCTTTCTTTCTTTCTTTCTTTCTTTCTTTCTTTCTTTCTTTCTTTCTTTCTTTCTTTCTTTCTTTCTTTCTTTCTTTCTTTCTTTCTTTCTTTCTTTCTTTCTTTCTTTCTTTCTTTCTTTCTTTCTTTCTTTCTTTCTTTCTTTCTTTCTTTCTTTCTTTCTTTCTTTCTTTCTTTCTTTCTTTCTTTCTTTCTTTCTTTCTTTCTTTCTTTCTTTCTTTCTTTCTTTCTTTCTTTCTTTCTTTCTTTCTTTCTTTCTTTCTTTCTTTCTTTCTTTCTTTCTTTCTTTCTTTCTTTCTTTCTTTCTTTCTTTCTTTCTTTCTTTCTTTCTTTCTTTCTTTCTTTCTTTCTTTCTTTCTTTCTTTCTTTCTTTCTTTCTTTCTTTCTTTCTTTCTTTCTTTCTTTCTTTCTTTCTTTCTTTCTTTCTTTCTTTCTTTCTTTCTTTCTTTCTTTCTTTCTTTCTTTCTTTCTTTCTTTCTTTCTTTCTTTCTTTCTTTCTTTCTTTCTTTCTTTCTTTCTTTCTTTCTTTCTTTCTTTCTTTCTTTCTTTCTTTCTTTCTTTCTTTCTTTCTTTCTTTCTTTCTTTCTTTCTTTCTTTCTTTCTTTCTTTCTTTCTTTCTTTCTTTCTTTCTTTCTTTCTTTCTTTCTTTCTTTCTTTCTTTCTTTCTTTCTTTCTTTCTTTCTTTCTTTCTTTCTTTCTTTCTTTCTTTCTTTCTTTCTTTCTTTCTTTCTTTCTTTCTTTCTTTCTTTCTTTCTTTCTTTCTTTCTTTCTTTCTTTCTTTCTTTCTTTCTTTCTTTCTTTCTTTCTTTCTTTCTTTCTTTCTTTCTTTCTTTCTTTCTTTCTTTCTTTCTTTCTTTCTTTCTTTCTTTCTTTCTTTCTTTCTTTCTTTCTTTCTTTCTTTCTTTCTTTCTTTCTTTCTTTCTTTCTTTCTTTCTTTCTTTCTTTCTTTCTTTCTTTCTTTCTTTCTTTCTTTCTTTCTTTCTTTCTTTCTTTCTTTCTTTCTTTCTTTCTTTCTTTCTTTCTTTCTTTCTTTCTTTCTTTCTTTCTTTCTTTCTTTCTTTCTTTCTTTCTTTCTTTCTTTCTTTCTTTCTTTCTTTCTTTCTTTCTTTCTTTCTTTCTTTCTTTCTTTCTTTCTTTCTTTCTTTCTTTCTTTCTTTCTTTCTTTCTTTCTTTCTTTCTTTCTTTCTTTCTTTCTTTCTTTCTTTCTTTCTTTCTTTCTTTCTTTCTTTCTTTCTTTCTTTCTTTCTTTCTTTCTTTCTTTCTTTCTTTCTTTCTTTCTTTCTTTCTTTCTTTCTTTCTTTCTTTCTTTCTTTCTTTCTTTCTTTCTTTCTTTCTTTCTTTCTTTCTTTCTTTCTTTCTTTCTTTCTTTCTTTCTTTCTTTCTTTCTTTCTTTCTTTCTTTCTTTCTTTCTTNCAACTCTAACCATTCTATGATTCTATGATTCTATGATTCTTTCTCTCTTTCCTTCTTTCTCTGTTTCCTTCTTTCTCTCTTTCTCTCTTTCCTTCTCTCTTTCTTTCTTTCTTTCTCTCTTTCTTTCTCTCTTTCTTTCTCTTTCTTTCTCTCTTTCTCTCTTTCTGTGTGTCGATCTATCCGTCTTTCAGAAGGAAGGAAGGAAGGAAGGGAGGAAGGAAAGAAGGAAGTTTGCTGTCAGCAAACTGATTTAGTGAATAAATTTGACCCAATGTTTTCAGTTTTTTTCAGTTGCCTTACAGAAAAAAAAAAAAAAAAAACATGATCTCTCTGAGTTTTATGAATAATTGTTCATTCATTTTCTGTATTCTGCTCTTGAGATAACTTGTTAAATATATCCTGTCTTCGTTTATTTTATGCTGTCTTCATGTTTAAATGCTGATTTTGTGAACATCTGTTTCAATCACAGTTGCAAACTCATTACTTTTATGAGTCTTATACATTTTAGGTAGATTTACTGTTGACCTTTGCTGGGAAATCGAATGTTTTTGTTGTTACTAACATTTCTATAACTGATATTGGTGTTTAGTGCCACCAGCTTACTTCCTTTAAATGAAATACTGTGTCTTGGCTGATAATCTCACTTAACTATGCTAAATCAGATGAATATTATTTAAATTTTCTTGGCTTTGAAACAAAAAAGTATCATTAAACCCCTCAGTACTAGACAATTATAGATTGCCACTCAATTCACATACACCATTGGCATAATTTAAGTTTCTTATTTTCTTGTTTCCTGTTGCTGCCTCAGTTTCACTTGCCATCAAATAATAAAAATCAGAAAATTATGTTGTTTAAGTAACTGCTGTGTGATTGCTTAGAAGTCCAACAAAGTCTAAGATGAATGAAGAACTACTTTCTATCCCCTGAAAAAAACCCAACTTTCTGATATGGAAAAGCAGTATGGATGAACTGGATTTCCAGTGTGCAGAGAAATTACATGAATCAGAGAAAGGGTGTATTGAAAAGTAAAAGGTTTTTGCTCTGTGGCATATTCATCCTGGCATACTGAGTGTAGGACACCCTTTGCTTTTCTCTAAAGCCCAAACTATTCTTACGAGGCATGCATCAACCATTTCACTGTAAATCCAGGCTTAAGTGCATAGGTTCAGCAAAATGGTATGAGTTACTGACAATTTTCACCTTGAGGCTGAGTTCAATTCAGTCCTCCTTAAAAAGAGCATAAACTAAATGTCCAGTGAAAGTGGAGAATATTTTAAAGCCCTCAATTTCACAAGTATGTGGGATGCATTCTCTTTGCATCCTGCAGCAAGCAATCCTAGTGCAACACACAGGCTAGTCATTCCTTCGGTGGCCAGTGGAGGCTGCTCTGTTTAAATCATGTCAGACTATATGGAGCAAATGCCAGCCTGTTGAATTATAGGCTCCACTTTAATCAACTGCCTCTTCCTTCCTTTTTCTTTCAGCAAATCTGAGGGCAGAATCACATCACAGGGAGATGAAAGAGCCTGAAGCCTCTTACTACCATTTCCTACTGTTAGACTTGCTTAATACTTCTGATTATAAAATCATGTTAATAATATTGTCCAACTTGGGGCTGAAGTTCTGCCTTGCCATTAAACACTTTGTGATGAATTTGCTGGCAAGCAAGTTTAGACAAAATACTTTGGGCATTTCTGAAAAAGTATGTTGCTTGTGTTAAAAGTAGTAGCAATTCTTGTTTTAAGAAACTCTGAAATGCTGATACTTTGAGCCAGGTGTTTGAAATATGACAGGCGGGAGTGTCTGCAGTGAAAACACATTTCTAGCACCCACAGGAAAAAATATCTAACGTAAGTAGTCAACGCATAGGCCTTTGAAAAATTAATGTTAAGTATGCACAGAAGAGACTTTTTTTTCAGTATCAGACAAAACCTGGGGGTGCTTGAGACATTTACCGTTTACTTGGGATGCTTGAGGCTCTCACAGCTTCATCTCCTAGGACTAAGAAACAGTCAAGGAAAATAGAGATGGAGACTCTGTGGAGAGCTATGGAAAAGGAGTCAGTGATGAGAGCTGGACAGACTGGAGCAGAAGGGACATTAATAGGACAGATGAGAAAAGAGCTTTAGCAGAAAAAAAAAAATACAAGACAGTCATCAGAGTCATTTGAAGAAAAAGACTGTGACTAAAACATCGAGTATGATGGGGGTCTGCAGGCCAGCCACGAGAAGGAACTACCATGGTATTTGAGAGAAACTAGACCAAGGAGTGTGATGGTGACAGTTAAGTGGTAGGACTTAAAGAAACAAGCTGGAGCAACTGTGACAGGATTCAATTTGCTAAACAGGATTCAAGGGGGCTGCAGAAGAAACCGTGCCGGCTCACTCTCTCTGAAACCTGAAACAGACCCAAGATACCCTCGCTGCCAGACAGTGCAACAAGCCTAATGGCTATTGCCGCCACCTGGCTCCAGTGATATAGGTCCACGAAGGCAATGCCCTTCATGCCTCACTTTGATACCATATGATTTTTAGACACTGAAAGGACAGAGGATTCAACGATTTAGGATGTTTTGTAAAACTTCATAAAATTGCATATAAAGTACTGTCTTAAAGAATAGTTGGTGGGATTATACACACTCAGAAGTAAGGAAATACCAATATTAAGGTTTCCAGAATAATTTCAGTTTAGGTCACTCAAACATAGTTATTAAATGACTGCACATTTATCTTCAACTCAGTATAAAGAAAAAACTTATCTCATTCAAGTTGTCAAGTAGCATCCAGGATGAATATCAGACCTCTGTCTCACCTGTTGCAGGAGTCTGAGGGCGCCACTAAATCGAGAATAGGGCTAGTAGAAGACTAAAGACAGTTGTAGTTCTGAAAGCAGTGCTTTGGTGGTATCCAAATTTCCAGTGTGTCCTGTCACTGCTGCAGCATATTTGCTGTTCCAGACAAGTTATAAACCAAAGTCTTGGTCACTAATTGTACATTGCTATTTTATGGGTAGTAATTTCAGACTGTACTGAATGAACTGAAAAGCACTAAGCATTCACAGCTGTGAGTGAGGTCAATGATCCAATGCTCTGAATCAATTTAATGACGCGAAATGCTAATTATGCTGAAAAAGCTAGACAGATAACTTTAAATGGGATATGTAAGATGAGTGTACATTTTATAACACAATTCTCATTCCTCAGTTGGACACCTTAGAGTATGATCAGTAGCATTTCCAAATGAGGAAGTCAGAAGTGAAGCCTGGACACCTACGCTCTTTAGGCCATCATTATATGAGTAGGTGACCTGGTCATGTAGAAAATTTTACTGTGACTATTTCAAAAGGCAAGTTTACAGCAATATGAAAAATAAGAAGCATAATTAGAGGTGTCCAAACTGAAGTCTGCAGCGCTTGTCTCTACAGCCAAAACCTGTCTATTTAGGTGAGTTAACTTTCTCAACTGCCTTACACTGCACTTTGTGGTAAAGCCACATTCACTACCTTGCTGATTATCAGTGTTTTAGATAAGCAATTGCTGCACTTGCCACCGTGAATGTGAGTGTGAAGATACAGAAACAAAAATGTCAGATATATCTCTCTAGTAAACCAAGGTTCAATTTTTAGAAAATGCTTTGAAAACTTTTGATTCTCTGGGCTCAATCCTGGGAATTTCCAGCCTTTCCTGTAGAATAGCATGTAATTCAAGCCTACAATTCACTTTTCATCCTTAAAATTAAATACACGCCCTGAAAGAATTTTCTCTCACTGCTAGAAATTGTATGAGAGTTTATTTCTGAAACATATAAACCAAACAAAAACCTCAATGCTTTTTGCTCAGGGAAGGCACTGGAATCGTGGCAGAGCTCTACCAGTATGGAGCACTTTGCTGCACCTGAATATATTGGCACATCATAAAGTATTCTGCCAATTAATTCTGCCTGAAAGTAGGATTTCTTTGTAAGCTACCTACAAGTGTCTTCATTTCTTAAATTTGTTTTTCTATTAGAAAAAGACGACAAAGTTTTTATATCATATACATCAATCTGAATTTTATTGCTTCAGATTTATTAAGTAAAAATATTTTACTGTTAGAATAAGTTCCTTTACGCTTTCAAGTGATGGCCAAGCTGTGTACCTGCAATAATGATAACAGGAGAGAGTAAACACATGCAGGCATTCTATAGTTAATACTGTAGTACTGAAACTGACCATCTGGCCAATTCAGCGATATAGCTTTAAGAAATGAAACTAGGGCTAGTAGCAATATCACCCTTAAAAGACACACATACACACACTCAAAAAAAAAAAAAAAAAAAAAAAAAAAAAAAAAAAAAAGAGGGACAGAAAAGGACAATACACATCTGTCTTCAGTGGTTCCAGTAGATTGCGTGTGCAATACCTGAATGAAATACCTGCATAGAGTTCTGCCTAGGACAGCCCTATCTGATCACACTAGTGGTCTTCAGAATGGCTGAACAGCCTTTATTTTTCACTGATAACTCCGTTACGGATTTCAGCGGGGCACAGTAGTTTTCAAATAGTTATTCATATAGTTATTTTGACAAATTGGTTGATTTACGGAAAGCTCTTTCTAGCCCTAAGGATAAAAGTTGCTGCAGCTCTTCAATTAAACAAAGGTACAAGTATTTTTCTTCCCCTTGAACTTTGGAAATAGTAGACCATAGTCCAGCAGAGACATTTGCTCTGCAAAACACTTAAGTATGTTTCCAGAATTCAAGAGACTTTTTCTTGCACTAATTACACTATTGCCTGTACTTAAATAGGCAGAGCTGTGGGAAGAGGAGGTAAGAAAGTTTCCAACAGTGGGGAAAATACATTGGTGAAGCCTTAGCATAGTTGCTGCCAGAGAAGATAGAAAGATAAACACAGTATGGAAGAAAGAGGAAAGTACTGGTATACTCTGATGTGTCTACAAGCCCATCTACAAGAGGAAATTATTCCCTAGGGACCAGAATACCTTGCTATGGCTTTGCTTACATATTTATTTTCATTCAAGATCCAGTTTCTTCTGTTGGTGCCTCTGACTCCAAATATATGGACCTTCCAAGATTTATTTACAATCTCCTCCATTTCAGTGGGATTTACTGATAGATTTTAATGGCATTCTGTAGGGGAAATGAGGGTGAGGGTGTTGCCCAACTGACCCAGAGCTAAAAAAAAATTCAGTATGGGTTTACTATTATTGCAAATAAAATAGGAGGGGGGGGAAGAACTGATTTTTGCATTCTTTATTGCTATCAGAAAAATTGCCAAAGTTGCAGTACTTGAAAGAACATCCAGATAGGTGAATGATGTTTTGGCTACTACAAAAAGTATATAAGTCAGTATTTACTTTGTCCTTAATGCAGGAAGGATTCCTGCAGTATATTTTCTGGTATTTTGTCCTAACTAGTTTTAAAAATCTTATGATAAATGGTTGAAGCTCCATTGGAGAGGGTAATGAGGTTTTATGGCTGAGCTCTATCTCATTGTCTGAATAAAAAAAAAATTAAAATCCCTTTTTTTTCTGTTTTGAATGTCATCATCTTATTCCTTATTATGGATTTAGTCCATCTTGATGTTTCCAACTAGTATTTATCATCATATGTGAGAATATAGGCTATTCTTATATCTTATTCTGCTCATTGTTTATCCAATTTACTTCAGAATATTAGATTAAGATTTTCAAATATTGCAGGGAGTATATCCATAGAAGTATCAATAAAACTCTTCCCCAAACCATTTTTTAAATACCCTGTGTCATTCTGAAAGTTTCAGTCTTGATTGTCACTGTTTTCTGTAACGTGACTAGTTTTTCTACACTTCTCTGGATTCTCTGTAATGTCTCAATACACACAATGCTTCAATAAGACTTTTCCATAATTTCCACTGTTTTCACCTACTTCCTAACTCCATGGTAACAGGCTTTGTTCACACACATTAGAGAGTCATGACACCTTATATTTTTCACTTTAGTTAATCTGAAGTTTGCTGCTGAATCGTTCATTTGACTGATCAGGTCAACGTACTTATAATAACCTCCTTCCCCCATAATGGTCTTCAAACTTGATTAAAATCATGACCGGATCCTCACATGGTGTCCAATTTACTATTGAGGTAGGCTATGTTGTATTTGATGACAATCTGATGCTAAAAGACAAGATGAATCTTCCATCTTCACATTTGTTTTTATTATCTCCTGAAGAGGATGCCAGAACAAAAATACTGTCCGAATAGTGTGTAATAGTCTAAAATACATACCTTTTTCTGAAGGCACTGGTCATCAGCTTGATGATTAGAGATACATTTAACAAAAACTTGAGAATAAAGCACATTAAGCTACACTCTTGACTTGCTGATTAAATAAGTTAAAAATGCTTATGCCATCAGTTGCTCAGTTGAGTCAGTTGAGCCTTATGGAAAGCCTGTCAACATGCTACTATACAGCATCCAGAATGATAAAATTGTATAAAATTTGAAAAAGTCCTATTCCAGAATGATGCTTTACCCCTTGCAAGCAAAATATATGTATATATCAAATGTATATATATAAATGCACGTATAATAGGTGTATAAAATATCTGTATATATATAATGGAGAAGTTACGTCTAACACCAAATATTTTCAAGCAATTAGTTTATATCTGACATCAAGTATTTTCAAGAGTTGTAGCTCATAAAAATGTCACCAGAAGTAACATATATCATGATGCGAAAGCCTATTAAAAGACTAATAGAAAAATAGTTTCTAGTTGAATTTTAGACCATGTACAACAAGGAGTTATGAGTGGGGCCCATAGGAACCTGGCACTGTCATAACAGTTTCCAAAATAGTCCATACTGCATTTTGAATAACCAGAGAAGCTAGAAGTTAGCGGGAGGAAGAACCTGTATTTCATTACCCTCTGATGAGATACAACTTCACAGAATGGAGAACCAGATGAGGTTTTACAAAACTGTATTTCAGACCATCTCACTTTTCCCCTGGTAGAAATTACATTATGCAGAGAAGGGAGAGTGTCATCAGCATTGATACCATCTCAGAATTATAGAAGAAGAGCATTTGTAATTTTCATCATAACTCAAGGAAAGGCCCGCTACTGAAAGACATCAAGGACGTCCTAAGAAGTATTAAGAACATCCTTTCATTCTATGGCTTTAAAAAATTATCTACATTTTTCAGGTTTGTCTTTTTCTAAGGAACCTGTAGTGAACAGGATCTGAAATAATATACATTTTCCTGACAAAAACAACACAAAAATCCCAGATTTAATTTATGTTCTTAATGCTAAATGTCCTGGACTTAATATTGGTGTATTGCAAAAGCACAAGCTCCTCCTATCATTCCCAACAAATAAATGCCCAACTCTAAATCTCATCCCAATTTCTGCTGCGTCAGAAGTATTGGGAGAAGTTGGTTTTGCTAACTATGCTGATAAAATAAGACTTGGCCATGAAGAACCGATATCAGCAAGTTAGATTAACAATGAAGTACTGGAAATACTGCTCTAGTTCAGAGAACCTCCATTTACCATTAAACAACTTAGAGTTGTTTCAAACCAGCAGGGAGAAAGGGATAGCTAAAGACAGATTTTATTTATTTATTTATTTATCTATCTATTTATTTATTTATTTATTTATTTATTACATAAAGTACATCATAAGATCTCACAATCAATAATACTCAGCTCCCTGAGCAGGATCCAATGGATGTGCATTAAAATTTAAAGAGGGCAGTGAAGGAACGCACTTACAAAGATCAAGCTACCCCCATGGCCTTAAACACTCTGACCAAAGAGCATAAGGGTAAGTGAGGAAAATCTGCTAGAAAATGTGTTGAATGAGTGATGATAGAGTGGTGGTAAAGATTCCAAAAACATCAGGCATAAAGATTGACCCTTTCAGGGCACCCGAATGAGAGAAAATGGAAAGCATCCAGAACTAGATAAGAACATCTGTGGCTGAATCCATAAGAAAACAAGGCTGTGATTTTTAGAGCTCCTCTGAAAGATATAAATGTCTTATTCCCATTCAATTTAATTAGGTGGCTGACTCCCTCACTGCTTCTTGAAAATCCCAGCCTCTGAACACAGTCAGTCCTGATTGCTTCCATGCCCAAAGTGTTGGTAGTTGATTAGAAGGTTTTCCAGGAGTATATTTTGTTAAGTATCTGTGAATTATGTAACAATTTTAGCTAATAAATCTCCCATTTAAGAAAGCCACAATGTGTGAGACATGGAAAATTTTTTCTAAAATACAGTGTATCCCCTAAAGAAATCCAACTGCACCTTCACTGCTATGATCTTCAGTTGACAAGTGCTTTAGGACATCTCAAGATTTCCTTGAAACGAAAATGCTCCCCATTAACTCTAAGGAGCCAGGCATAGACTAGTTACAAGACTGCTTCACCAGGAACATCCTGTAATGAGGCAGGGTTACAAAACTGTTCCTCCAACCCTTAAAAAGGTAAAAGAAATTCAAAAGAGGTGACTGCTCCAGGACCACCAGACAGCTGTAGAAGCTTTATAGCAGTGATACAAGTCGTATGAAGGAACAGGGCAATGACCCTCATTTCCAGATCACTCCAGTGGTTAACCTGCCCTGTGAAAAGCTGTGTAAAGGAAGCTTCACAAGTGAAAGGGTGTTTGGGATGGAGAGGGAAATAGCCTTGAGTATCTTTTTACCCCATAAACAGAGCATGAAGGAGGCAAACTCAGCTTTCCAAGGACAATCTGCTTTCAAGTTAAGAGTTTTGATCACAGCCCCTTGAAGCAGTGCCAGAAATGGTGGGCCCACTGAAACTATGATCCTCCAGCTGAAGCATTGTGTATGCTCACTGGAGCTGTGATTCTCTGGCTAAAGAACAGTTTGATAGTTTTAACTCAATGCAGCATTAAGGACACGATGAGCTTGTTCTGCTAGCCTGTAGACCAGAACGTAGTTTCTAGATGATTTTTGTGATTATTTGTTTAACCTAAGAAAAATGTTATCAAGATGATTTTTAGTGATTACAGGCACCGGAGAAGAGAGAATAAACCAAGCCCCCACCGCAGATCCCGGATCTCAGCCGGACATAGCTAAACAACCATAGAAAGGAGTCAGCCACCTGTGAAGAGTGTTGTGTGGACCAGCACATAGCCAGAATGCATATGTATTAGCTAGATTTTAATATGCATAATCTGTAATGTACAAAAAGTCCACATGTGCAATGGACAGGCAAACATGTTAGGTGGACCAATCCCCTGTGTTCCCAGCACTAAATAAACATACCTCTTCATAACTTGTGGAGTTTGGAGTCTGTTCCCCACCATCCCCGGATCACCCCTCTCTAATCAGTAGGGGCATACGGAAAATCCACCTATTTACCACGCTCCATAGATGCTTATCTTTTCCTACTGACGAACAAGGACCTCCATAGCGTTCAGGCTCTTACCTGAAGCACCCAGCTTGAATGTCTAAAATTAAGCAACAGCTCATCCCATAGTGCCTTTTCAGTCTTCACTGATCTTTCACTGGTAACAGTCTGATGTGGATTAGTATGGTTTTTATCTTAAATTATTTGCTGTGTCAGCTCACTCTCTGTGATGAGGTTTGCATCATACTCTCTGAACTTCCTTCCTTTAAGGATACTCACTTGAGATTAAGGACTTCTTCATCTCCATTGATCTTCCCTATCCGTTTTGGCTATTAAAATATATGTAGTGGTAGTAATCAAGAGATCAAACTAGGGGAGAAAAGTTCTTGAATTTCATTTTGAACACTGACCTTACCCCATTCTGAGAACAATAGCTTCAAAAGCTATTTGAACCTTTTTCTCAAGTCACTTTAGTAATGAGTAATGAAATGTTAACACTTTTCCTCGTACCACTCTCCCTCACCGGTGACAAAACACGTCAACTACTATGTAACAGTAGAGATTCCATCCTTCACAATATAAATGTATGAAAAGGATAATTACATTGAATGAGGGAAAAGCCAAACAAATACACAAACAACAACAGTAAAAAACCCAACAAAAAAAACCTAAACACAAAACCAAAACCAACGTTCTAAAGTATTGTATAGTACTTGAAGGAATTACCAAGGAGGCATAAAAAAATAACATAACAGGAACTTAGGCCCTCTGATACCAAACAGTCCATTTTCTTTATCCATTTTATTTTAGATAATTTCTCTCACTTGCTGTCATGATAGTTTTGTTCAGCAGGTCCTGAGATAACAGAGTAGGATCTGGGAATTAATTTATTCCAGCTGAGCCACACAGAGCTGATCCTCAGCCTCTTCCTCTGATTGCAGGATGACTTTTCTGAGGCTAACTTCTGACAACAGCAGAACTGCATATTTTCTAACTTCAAATTATAAATTAAAAAAAAA
>VXBW01004974.1:56489-76570 GCA_013400375.1 Thinocorus orbignyianus
AAAAAATAAAATTAAAATATCTCTTCCCTAGTTAGTATTTTTCTAGAGCTAATTTTGAACATTTAAAGTCCAAAAAGCCCACCTCTCCTTGGTCACAAGATGCTCCTTAAGAAAAGCAAACATAATACCTCTTTAGGATAAGCTAAATTGAGAGAAGTTGAACTCAAACCTATAAAAAGTCTATTATAATCTAAAAAGAACGGTAATGTGGTGTTGTATGAGTTATCTGCACCTCATGCAAATAAAGAGAGAAATTAAGAGGTTAAAACTTCAGTATATTGCCTCTCAGCTGCCAATGCTGCTAAAGGCTTCTAGTGCAACTTTATTGAAGTCACTTTCTCTTAAGGTTAGATGCCATTTCCTTTTAAAGAAGAAACAATTTATCTTCCCATTGTTCATCTGTCACACCTTCTTAATTTTCAGGGGTCTGAGAACAGGCATTCTATTATACAGAATAGGACAATGATTTTTTTAAGTCTTCTGTCACTGCTGTGCTATATAAATATTTAGTCCATATGCACTAGCTTAAACTGACTTGGTGATTTTTTTCTCTTAGACATATTGAGTTTGCAGTTTCACACCCTGACAGTGTTTACAAACTAAGTTGTGTACATGTATGTGGGTATTTTCTGTATTAAAGTTGAAGAATCAGTGAAAAGTGAGAAAATGTCAGAATTAAGGTTGCCTCATGTGTTACCCCTGTGTTAATTTGCATTACATTATTTGTGTGATCCTCAGAAAGATTTCTAGGGTCAAGCAATGCTATTTATTAGTAAAATACTGCTAGTTTTAAATTCCATGTAGGAACAAAAAGTAGACCATTTTAAATAAAAGCAAGGAGAAAAAAAGTAAGAGAAGAAACAGATTTCCAGTGCTTGAATGATCATAGTCCCCTCTGGGACACATAAAATGGAATGGGAAGTGCCAAGAAAGTGCACAGTTAGCATCAGCCCTGCCTGCAATAAAGAGAGGTTTGTGATTCAGAAGAAGGAGGACTGTTCCCAGACACAGAAGCTCCAGCCACCATCTCCTGCTGGCTAGGCAGTTGCATTCTCCTACAACAGCACCACATTTAGTGCTGCCTAACAACTAAGCTGGTGACTACCCTGGAGTAGATCCACCTCTACAGGTTTATTGCCCTCCAACTTACCTTTTAAAAGAAATTATCCTCTGGGCCATGGAAGTCCTTTCAACAAAAACATCATTCGGATGAACGTGTTTCCATAAAAAGTTGCAGTTTTGAGAAACTGTTATTTTCTGATAAAGAAACAGGCAGAAAGTTTTCTCTTAAAGGAAATTCCCATGTAGCTCCTCTCCCACCCTCCCACCCCTTTTTTTTCTACACAGACCACAAACTTACTCAATGTGCAGATAGAGGAGGACTTGCAGAGTAAGAAGTTACTCACTATTTTGCTTTGTCTTCATTCTGCAGTGTGTGGTCTGAAGCTTTGTTTATTTTCCACTATTCAAACTTTACTCTAAAATCATACTCATTAATTTCTTCATGTGCTTTTTATATAGTTCATGAAAGTGCTTGACAAACAGGAATTTATTTTTCTTGCATTGTGCTGACAGAGAGTGGAGACAGGGATTAAGCTTGAAAGTGCCATTCAAGTTGGGTGCTTGATGCGATATCCTGAAAACTGGATTTTGCAGGCTACTTAATATTACACATGGCTTTTTCTAATTGCAACTTGCCCTGTCCTGATTGCAGGTGGAGCGGTCAGCTGGCAGGACTACCCAGCTCAGACCCCTCTCTGGGTACCCAGCAAATATGGAGCACAATTAAGGACCATCCGCAGAAGGTACTTAGCCTGGACCACAGATGCAGCAGTGACCCCCAGGATAAGAGGGCTGACCACCCCAGGTGGCCTGAGGCCATCCTCCTGCAGCCTGCTTCCCTGCAGGGTACTGATTCTTTCAAAGGGCACAGCCCATTTGCAGGGGCATGTGAAGCCTTGTTATGCTGTCCTTGCCAGGGGATTTGGGAAAACGACATCCACTGTATTTCCATCTAATCTCTCCTGACCTTGGGTGAAGTGGAACTGTGTAGGGATCTTGCAATTTGACCAACCTTGCCTTTTTTTCTTTTTCATGAAAGTGGTGCAAAACCCTTTTCTGTCATGTGGACTGTATATTTTGCTTAACTTAATTTTTTTTTTTTGCCTATAAGCACTAAGGATTCTCAGTGAAGCAGCTATAAGAATCACAATCTTTAGCATGTGCAAAAGAATGTATTTTGTTATTTGTTTTTTTTCCTCCCCTGAAGCAGGGGAGAAAGAATTTCATAGAAATTTCTGAAAAAAATAAAATTAATTTAAATCTCCTTAATATATGGAAAAAGATGTATGAAAATGGCCAAAGTTTAGTAAATTTCTAAATCAATGTAGATAAGGTGTTAACATGGGATATACCACAAGCAGATTTGTTCTTGCTGTAACAAATAAAACTTGAGAGCAGAGGAACTTGGGACAGAAGGGTAAAGGAGTGTCACCAAACTGTCATTGATTTGTTACTTCAAATCCTTTCATACACACCTATTAAGCAGCTGCACTCCTATGCTACTGCTGTGATGTGCTTACAGCGTGGCACCAGCTAATCATAATTACACAGTGTCATTTCCTCCACATCCCTCATCTTGCCAAGGCTTTGAGTGCAGAGAGCACGCCCTTTGCCAGCCACAGAGAACCTGAAAATCGTATCCTCACCTGCGTTTTGTGTTTGGCAGCAAAGTCAGCTAATGGCTCTCCTCCAAGCTCCTGTAGCTGTACCTTTCCATACCAACCGCACACGTCCCAGATCTAGAAGGATGGATGCATGAGTAGAAGACATACTTTTCTCTCTCTATCTGGTAATACTAACTCTCTCCCTAAATTGTTTCTACAACTTTGTTTTATTTACGGCCCACACAACAGTGGTATGTGTTGCAAGATATCAAACTTATCTCTTTTCTAGATAAGAATAACATAGATGTTAAGACCCTCTTGACTGCATTTATAATGTTGAATAGTTTCTCCTTTTGAGACATGGATAACCTTTTCTGCTTCCTGTTAGCAATTTTTCTTGTTTCTCCCCCTTATCCTTTAAATGGAAACACAAGTCTGCCATTTAATAAAACCCCAATAATGATCCTGCTTTAAAGGACAAGGGCTAATCACTTGCTGCTTAACATTCCAGACACGATAGTGGAGAAGAATAAATCAGTTAAGCAGCAAGATGCAGCACAACTAATTTTCATGTAAAAGGGGGTGATTGCCTTTTTTTTTTTTTTTAACCATTGTGATTTTTTTAAGCTGTTAAAGCCCAAACATTCTCGTCTATCAGTTTATGAATTATTAATAAAAAAAGAGAGAAAAGAGGCTTTCTTTTTCTAAATATCATCTGCTAAGCCACCACAGACTGAAGTGCCTCACACTGATTCCTGATTTACATAGTCCCAGTTGGAAGTTAATGAAGACTGCTGAGCCACCTTTCAACATGCAGATAAACCTTCATGTATTTAAAAGCAGGGAATATGTGCTTGTTGCTGGCAAATTATTCATCTAAGATCTGAAGTTTCTGACACCGCCTGCGTCAGATAAACTGTCACCCAAATTGCAAACTAATTAGTGATTCAAACATTTTCGAGCTGATTGATGACAGAATAATTTACGCTTGTTTCTCAGTTTCCAGCTGGCATAGGCTGCTGACTGGAGCCCTAATTAACGCTAGTACATCAGTCATGTTCTGCCAAGGCAGCACATACAATTAAAAGGCAGTTTAAATGGAATATCACATTAAAAAGGCTGGTAGATGCAAATGTGAGGAAACAGCACTTTAGGATAAAATGACAACAGAACCCCACAAACCAAAACAGAAAGGAACAGGGATTTTTTTTTTTTTTTTTTTTAAATGGAGAAGCAAATTGTATTCCACATAGGCCATTTAGCAGAATAATACAAGTGTGGAGGCAAAACATGCACACTAAATTCTTCATTATTATTATTATTTTAACAAGTTCTAACTAGATGCTTTTCTTCTAGTATTTGTTAGAAAATTGATGTATGCTTGCATTTTGGATTTCAGTTATTTAAAAATGAAATAGAGGGCGTCAGTGATAGCTGTGAAATTATTTACAGTGGTAGAATAAAACAAAACAGAAATATCAATATGTGTACTTGTGAGCAGCATATACTGGAGCAGCCTTCCAAACTAGTTTAAAATAGCAAAAGATCTGATCCAAAACTCGCTGAAGTCAAGGAAAAACTGGTCATGGGATGTATAGGAGAGTAGTGCAAATATGCAGGTACCTCGATTCTTTTCTTCAGGTGAAACAGCTAAATTCTGAAAACAGCAGTATTATATGGTAAACGTCAAGTCGTGAAATACTTAGGGAAAAATAGTTATTGTATGGGTTTTATAAATGGCCATCATTGCTGTGGGTACAGATAAAAGCTGTGACCTGATTGTGTATCACACACGTATTTCAGCCTTCAGCTATGGAAAAACAGTCCTCTGCAGCACTGCTGTCAGGCAGCTCTTTTATTTTATTAGGCCTGTTTTGTTATATCCATATTATAACCATGATATCTGTATATCAGTTGCTCTCTAGCTATCAAGCAGTCAGGTGGGAGAAAATGCATTTTGTCATCTCAGTAATGAGAAATGAGGATAGCTGTAACCCATGTTCTCATTTACATTTGAACTACAAGAACATGTGCCGTTTGAAGCCAACGATCGGGCTAAGGACAAAAACAGTCCACCTTGGCACAACTCACAGAAGGTGTTAAGCCTGCAGTGCCAGACCCCTGTTGCAATGCACGCTGAATATTTGATGACACTGGTTTATCTTACTCAATGTGACCTCTGTGGGGGGAAAAGTTTTCATGAATATAAACAGCCCTGGGGTTCGTACCTTGTCTGCTAAGGTGTTTTTGAGATTATCTATAGCACATGACAGATGAGCCCTTGACTCTTACAGCACTCGAGCACAGAACAAAGAGAAGTCACTGTAGTAACTGCAAACAGACCTCGAGACGGGAGATGTGGGAAAGCACTCCAATTTGTTTCTAGGAGCACAGCAGACTGAAAGCTCACATCACTCAGTGCGGTCACACTTTGCTGTCAAATGCCATTTTGCAATGCCATATATTTACACCTTTAAAAATTTTAGATAAGTAATAATTTACATTAGTATAGTGCCGGAGGGTTCATGCATCAGCTTTGACAGCTGAGCTATTTTAAGGAGCTTTACAAATCAGTGAATTGGAGGTGAGGGGTGAAGCTCACCTTAGACATAAATAAGCCCAAGTTTTCTGACTTTGCTAGAGTTGGGTAAATTTTTTGCTGTGGGGCATGGTGAAGGCCACATGCTGCTGACCCTGTTGTAACCGCAAGGCAAGAGCCACCAGAAAACCTCGGCTTAGGTTTTTAGGTGCCACATCATGTAGCTTCTGTCAGCTTGACTGAGGTGTCCTGCACTGAGCTCTGAGTGAGCACTGAGACACCCTGTAAGTGCCCAGGGACAGCGAAATTCCAATGGACACAGCAGACGGGATGACCAGCATCTGACAGAAACTACAAGGTGGGGACCATTGCAAAAGGAAATGTGGGGAGGGTTAGGCAACAGCTGAGCAACAGTTGTTCAGATTGTAATACAAGATTTAGGGATGTAGATTTTCACACTCACTTATCCACTCCAATGTCTCCATTTCTAAATATGGTTTTCACAACTTTCCCTACAACAAAAATATTTTCTCTTCAGCTGTAGAATGTGGTTACAGACAAGGATTATGCTCTACTTTCTAGAAAGAGATATCAAAAGCATCAGTCTATCAGCAAAGCTACCAGTAAGAAAAAAACCCACAAAAGCGGGTTATTATTTAAAATCTCATGTTAAGGAAATAGGATAAATTAATAACATTCTGGGTTTTTTTGGTAAGAAAGCATATCCTGCATAAAGGAGGGCAGATTCTGGGGTTTATTACCAAGTCTTTCTTATAGATCTTGTAAGAAAAACTTGCAAAATGTAGTCAGAAATCCTGTACAGAGAGCACTGAAAAGCAGAGTTATAGCTTGTGGGTTAAATGAGTAAAGGAAAAAATCTTTCTGCTACTGCTTTCTCCTCTTGTTTCCATGCTGTTGCTGATCACAGCAGTGGCTTGTTACATGTCCCCAGAGAGAAGCAGCTCCATAAGAGAAGGAATTCTGAATTCCCTATGGAAACCCAAACTTTTAATGTGCTATGTAAATACAGCAAGTGCTAGCCAGTTTGTATTTATAATATATCAACCAAGTGCAGTATCACCTCCCCAGTGGGGAACCCAGAGAAGTCTGAGTGCTCAGACTCTTATGAGCTTTCTCTAAAGCTCTCTGTCTAATGGTGAACACATGCAAATCTTTCCAATATGAAATATGTCGTCTTCTCTGTAAAACATTTTCCCCTCGTGTTTCCTAATGTGAAGGTTTGCTTTCTTTGATGAGAATAGACCCTACACAATTAAACGTGTTTATAATACAATTAGCTTCTGTAACCCAAGGGACAAAAAGGTATTCAGGAAAACAGGTTGGGATAGCTATTTAAGGCTTTTGTTTTTTTAAAAGATTTTTTAATATTCTGGGCTTGGAAGGAATTTTTAACCAATTCCATCAGAAGTTAAACAAAGGCAATATTGTGAGAATGGAAATAAAGACAGTGTTGCACTGTCAAACTCTGCACCTTGGAGAGCCCATTTCAGCTGGCAGCATTGCCACAGACTTATGTGACCTATGGGAAGTTACTTAATCCAATGGCACCTCATTAAACAATTTGTAAAGGGGTAAAATTACATTTTCTCTCTCTAATGATCTTAGCTGTTCATCTGAACTTGCAAAGTACCACTGGTACAAACTGTTCCATTCAAGATGTGGTTATCTATATATGCTCCTTGGTGCTTAGCTTGTAAACTCGTCAGGACAGTCTCTGAATATATGAATACCTAGAGCCAACCTCATTTGTAATTTTTACCTGCAGCTACAAAAAAATGAAATAACTAAATGTTTCACAGGCAAAACCTAGACCATTGCAGTTGTTTTGTGGGCCTTGCTGCAGCAGACTCTCTCAAGGTTTCCATAGATTTTTGAACATTATGTGTTTTGTTCTCAGGAGATGTATTTCATAAATGCATCTTAGGCTCATCTTTATTTTTTCCACATATTTCCTTTCTGTAAATGACATCCTCATCAGACGTATGTGTCCTGCAGTAGGAAGCAAAACACATGTCGCTCTACTTTAATATGCATTGCCTAATGGGAACTCTCATGACCAACAAAATCTGAACACTCTCTGGCCCCCTGCAACCTTAAGGTAGTGCCTCAGTTTCATCCTCTATCCTTTTAGTTTTCCATTAGGCCTTATTTCTTATTTCTCTGTACTTCCAGAGGCAAAATATTTGAAAATATCTATAAAAGTCAGTCTCCCTCTGGGGGACTTCAGTCTCCAGCTACGGCAGCAGGCATCACATGCCAGCAGTACTTGATTTTACAATAGGAGCATCTCACCAAGAAGGTGACAAGGTGCTGCAAATGGTGAGACACAAAAATGAAAGCTAGTCCTGAAGAACACACCATGAGTAAAGCTAGAGGAAGAGGAGAAAGGCAGGAAAAGGAAATTAAGGTCCATGGAAAGTTAAGATGTTGAAACAAGTCCATCCTGCTTTGATGAAAAACAGAAACAACTTTATGTTCAGTAATTTTATTTCTTAGCTGGGCCCCTTCTAACTCTCTGGACTTAACAGCATAATGTGGAGAAAACTGTACATTCTTGGAGTGATAACATTAATGTTTATAGTTGATGCCAAGCAACAGAATGCAAAGAGGCTCTTGCTTATATTTATTGCTATAACAACCAAGGCCAGATAACTTTGTTATTTGCCCCGTTGGAGGGTCAGAAATGGAAAAGTGTAGAGGGAGGAGTGGACAGGAGCGGTGATCCAATCCTGACCAGCAGCAATATTCCATCCCATGTGCCCCATTCTCAGTATAAAAGCTGAGGGATCAAAGGGTCCACTCTCTTTCTTCAAAGGCCAGTGTCCGAATAAAACCCAGTCTGTTCATCTGCCTTTGGTCCCAATCCATGTGTTCCTAACTCCAGAGCCAGAATTCAGTTCCCATCTGAGTCCAGCCTGGCACTTCTCCAGTGCCTGCCAGTGACATCGTCCTGAGAGCTTGATGCAGTTTTGTGTATATTGTATCTATTTCATTATTTCCTTTTAATTTTATTAAAGTAGTTTAGTTCCTTCTAAATTCATAAATCTCATTATCTCTCCTTCTCTTCTCCTGGGAACACCAATAAGGGGAAAGCAGCTGTCACCTGTAATAGACTGAGTAGACCTAAATGATGACAAAGTCTTATAGGTGCATCAAATATACACTAAAGTAAGATTAAAGAATGTGCTTAGCTGTCCCAGAATGTAGCACTGAAAAAGCCAAGATACAGAAGTTAGAAGTAATAGCAAGCCAGTCAAGAGCACTAAGAGAGAGGAACAGATTCTGAATTGGGAAAAAGCTTTGGGTCTGAATCAGCTTTGGGATCACTTTTCGGCTGACTTGGCCTCCCTTTTCTCTTTTAGGTTTTGCAGTTCATGCTTCACATTTTAGGACTATGTTGTTATATGTGAGATCACAGGTGAAAAGCTGGAGAGGTTCATTAAAGCAGTGTTGATGAATCATCTTTCTGTGTTACTTATGGTGGTCTGAAAGTACAAAATTTGATTGCGTCTCACCAGCATTTAACACCAAGACAGAACAAGCTATGCTTAGACCATGCAACAGAGAATCCCAGAGCTAAACAGGAGCAAGCATTAGCAATCACAATAGAAGTAACAAGTAGCCTAGAGGCTTAATATAGATAATATGGAGCTCGAAGAACAACAGGTATCCTTCTTTTGCAGGAACAAGGCTGTTTTTAACACTCTGCAAACTAACAGTACTATCCTATCCATTCATTTTGACATAATTATATTGGGTTTATGAAGGTGTAACTGAAAAATGAATTAGGCTTGTTGCCCCCTTGGGAATAATTCACAGTATATTTATATCAGATAAAACCAAACATGCTAACAACAACAACAAATTAAAAAAAAAAAGAAAAAAAAGAAAAAAAAGAAAGAAAATAGTCAAGCATAGAAACAGCTATCTGGAAAAGCACTATATTTTGTACATTTAGAAAAGATCAGGAGGGAGCTTCTGCTTCATGAGATACTTCCTCTCATCATTTGATTGTCAGCCTCTTCCATCTTTTAATCCATTGCTCCTGAGATCATATGAACAGTGTTTTCACTTTAAAGGGTTTTGCAATTGGTACCAACGACCTTCCTTGTAAAGCTGCTCAAGTGTTTTCTCCTCATCAGGATATCTTCTGTCCCCTGAAGTGGTAGCTGGTGCAGGAAAAGGAGTCCCTTCCTACCCTGAGACATGCTAATTTTTGCAAGGTGGAGCTCTCTTTCCTTGATTCAAACCTCAGAGCATTTTCTGTACCAGGAACCACATATATACCAAGCTTTATAAATAGTTTTACAGTAACATAACACATTTTAAAAGTTGTAATATTAACTGAATGTATCCTCCATAGACAGATTCAATGAAATTAAACTTCTATCTTTACTCCCCCCTTCAAGTCTTTTATTTCTGTCCTTGATGACTTTCAGACAAATAACTATGCCATTCTTTCAGCAAGGGAGACCCTGAAAAACAGGAGGGCTGTGAACTAATGTGTGCTTCATAACCAGAAATAATTAATCTCTACAGTATATGAGAGTTTTCCATTTTTCCAGTCTAATGGAAAATTCGCTGGCAGAAGAGAGCAATTGTACATGATTATATAGTGACATGCACAAGTGATTTTATATCACACACAAGTACATATACATGTGTGTGTGTTGTAAGTAGATATACATATGTACTAGCATATGGCCAGAACCCCATCTGCTATAAATAACTGACTTCAATGGAATTGCACTGATTTACATTATCTGCAGATCTAGTCTCATGTATATGTCTGTATATATTCTTACATTTCAAAGTGAGAAGCATTCTATATTCTAGAACTATTTTAGATCTATTGGGTGAAATCCCAGTTGGAATAACAAGAATTTTGCCATAGACTTAACACAGCACATCATTATCTCTACTTTTTCTATAAATCACTTAATCTAGGAAACTATTTGGACTCTTTTATTTATATTATATACCTTAAAAATCTGAAAAATATTATGGACATGGAGGTGACCTATTAGGTTAAAAACAGATATTTTGTGCTTAAAAATGGTCATGTTGTCTCGCCAAATTGGCAGGAATTGAGAACTGCATTCTGCTTCATGCACTGTTGATAAAGTAACCAAAAGAACATGCAAAACTACCGTATTTTGCATGATTTTAAAACACAGATTCCCAATGTTTTACAATAGTAGCATATTCATTTTGCTAAAAAGTGATTATTCCAATTTATTCCTAATGATCAGTCCATTTCCTCCCTTTGAAACAAGAATGAATAGTTGCTTCACCAGTGAAAGATTATTATTGAAATCAGAGGAACTAAGAAAAAAATAAAAAGGTTTAAATGTGAGTTTTTTCCGAATTCTAATCACTATTCAACAAAATAAAATACTCAGGTAAATCAGTCAGGCGTCATTCCATAGAACCAACCAGAGCTGCAAAAATCTGGGCAACTGTTAAAAAAAAAATAAAAATCTACAGATGTTAAGATATTATTAAAACCTCTGTATCTTTGTTGTTTCCCTGTGTTGTATTCTGTTCAGAAACAAACATATGGATATTTGCTGATGGCAAAGTTGGAGGAAAACAGTGAATTAAGTGAAAACTGAATAATGTCCATTGGAAAAAAATTCTGAATGTATTTTAACTAGAAGCCTGATTTTAAGGCTATAGTTCAATTCACACTCCAAGAAAAGTCCACATCTTTCTCTCCTCCCCTGCCTCCCCTATTCTGCTGGTCCCGTGTTGCTGTTCTTACTGTAATCCCTACATTGTGCTGGTAAAGCATTTCCAAAGTACCAAGGCTGGGAGTCTTATCCAACTGAAAACATAAGTAAACGGAGCAGGGTGAGAGGCATATTTAGTTAATCAGTTCCTCAACATAGTTTGCTACAAGATTGTGCAGTTAGTTGTGCTGGCAAAATACAGAAACAAGGCACATGATGAACAAGTAGTAGGGAGAAAAGATGGAATTCAACTGCTGTTTGGTGATAATGCTTGTTTAAATGAATATAAAGTAATGACTACAGAGCTGTTTTTCTATCAACAAAAATATATGTCACTGACATTCAGCATAACTATATTCACAAGTAACTAACTAATCATAGCTGAAAATTGACATACCGTGTATAACAATCTGATTGAGATCAGTCTGTAGCTGTAATTCCCAAACTGTGATCCACGGGCTGCAGACAGATCAAGAGAAGTCACTTATGATTTGTGGAGAACTGATTTAAAATGCTACTTTTTTCTCCACGATACACTTAATTAAACCACTATCATTACCCAGATAGGCCACAACGTATGAGCCGGGTTCACAAGCAGCCAAGCCCAGTTCCATCATGCCATGAAGAACATGTTTGTTCAGGAGCAACCAGTACCATTCTTCCCCTCTGCTCTGCACTCTTGAGACCCCACCTGGAGTATTGTGCCCAGCTTTGGAGTCCCGACATAGAAAGGACATGGAACTGTTGGAACAGGTCCAGCAGAGGGCCATGAAGATGAACAGAGGGATGGAGCACCTCTCCTACGAAGACAGGTTGAGAGAGCTGGGGCTGTTCAGCCTGGAGAAGAGAAGGTTGCAGGGAGACCTGATAGCAGCCTTCCAGTATCTGAAGGAAGCCTCCAGGAGAGCTGGAGAGGGACTCTTTGTCAGGAAGTATAGTGATAGGACAAGGGGTAAGAGTTTTAAACTGGAGGAGGGGAGATTTACATTAGATATCAGAAAGAAATTCCTTCCTGTGAGTGTAGTGAGGCACTGAAACAGGTTGCCCAGAGATGTTGTGGATGGTGATTTCCATTTTGGATAAATTCAGCAATACATTAGAGCTAGGCCAGCAGCCAGGTAAATGTCGGTGCATCAGCTGGGCATGCTGGTTCAGAAAATGCTGCCAAGCCTCCAGCCTCAGAGGCTTTGTCCTCCTCCCTCAAAGAGACTGAAACACTGATCTGATGTTCACTGCTCATGCCTCAGTGCCTCATGGTGAGAAGGACAAGCTTCTTCCCACCAAAAGCCCTGGGGGGTAAAACTAGAGCTCCCCAGGGACCCCAGCATGCCGCTGCCATTGCTTTCTCTCAAACTAACTTGCAGTTCTTTCATGCTGCCTCCTATTCAAGACAAAACTGACATCCACTCCTCCCCCAGCAAGATGAATGCTTTTCTGATCACATTACTTGCTCCTATCTTCCCTCTTATGGCCTGACACAGTGAAAGATTTGTCTGTGGGAATCATAGAACGGTTAGAGTTGGAAGGGAACCTTAAGACCATTGAGTTCCAACCCACCTGCCGTGGGCAAGAACACCTTCCACTAGAGCAGGTTGCTCAAAGAACCATTTAGCCCGGCCTTAAACACTTCCAGGGACGGGGCATCCACAGCTTCCCTGGGTAACCTGTTCCAGTTTCTCACTGCCCCTACAGTAAAGAATTTCTTCTTAATGTCTAATCTATGTTTCCTCTCTTTCAGTTTAACACCATTATCCCTCAGCCTGTCACTACATTCCCTCACAAAGAGTCCCTCCCCATCTTTTCTGAAGGCTCCCTTTAAGTACTGAAAGACCTTTAAAAGTTCTCCTGGAGACTTCTCCAGGCTGAACAACCCAAACTCTTGCCATGAAGCCTGTCATCATAGGCAAGACGTTCCAACTCTCTGATTATCTTCATGGCCCTCAACTGGACTCACTCTGATGGGCATATGTGCTTCCTGTGTTGGGGGTTCCACAGCTGAATGTAGCACTCCAGCTGGGGTCTCACCACACCAGAGTAGGAGAGTAGAGTCTCCTCCCTCAACCTGCTGGTAACACCTCTTTTGATATGGCCCAGGATGCTGTTGGCATTCTGGACTGCACACACACATTTTTGGCTCATGTTGAGCTGCTCATTCAGCCAACACCCCCAAGATCTTCTTGGGTCTGCTCTCAATACATACTCTGCCTGTCCTGAATTTGTGCTTGGGATTGTCCTGACCCATGTGCAATACCTTGCATTTGATCTTGTTGAACTTCACAAGTTGCATGCAGGCCCACATCTCAAGCCTGTCAAGGTCCCTCTGGATGCTGAGTAAATGTGAAAAACAATGAAAAGCATGAACAAGGTAAAAAACCTGTTAATAAGACTGTGTCAGGGCCAGAAGAGAAAGATATTTAAGTGATAGATGACAGATTTTAGAGAGTAATGTAAACTTGTATAAGTTTACCTTGTGAAGTCATCGCATCTTACTCAAAGGATGCTGAAGAATATGAGACTTCTGTCAGAAATAAGAAAAAAGAAGGGAAAACATTAAAGTGGAGTATTTTCTTCCAAAATCCTGCATCCATCTAAAAGTTACACTTCTTAGAAAGACAGCTTTGGAGTATTATTATTAATTATAATTGTAAATGTTTTAACTTTACTTCATAATATATAAGAACTTACCTATTTCATAGAGGTATATTGATTATTATAATTTAAGGTATGTACTTGTTTGTCAAATTCATAGCTCACTTGCACAGTGGTGAAACACAGGTAAATCAGCCTGAACTGCTGCAATTTTACCAATGAAAGAGACACCTGCAATAGGCCTTTTTTATCATAAGTTAACTGTATGGTTTCCACTGTGAGAATGGCTGTGGGTTTATGTACCTCTCTGCTGTAAAATGGCTGTAGAGTTTGAGCACCTCTGCTTTTCCACTGAGGACAAAACCGCAGCACATGCCATCTCAACTCAAAGAACTACAAAGCAGGCCAATGTGAGAGTGTATCACCCAGCCAAGCCTACACTTTGTTTCATACAAATAGACAGCACTTCAACTTTGTCTCCTTGTAATACAACCTCAATAGTTCAGTAAATACAGCTCACAGTATGCACTTACTTCCCCCAGTCCAATGTTCTGTAAAGTATCAGGAAGCCTGAGTTTTGAATAACAGAGCCTAAACATATTGTTCCTGGTATGATATAATTACTAAAACTAGAGTACAATTCAATAGCTTTCTTAAAATGCACTCAGTAAATAACACAGCCTGGTCCTGCAGTCAGAGAAAAGTAGTATTGCTGTGCACTAGGAATCATAGTGCAAAAGGTAACCTGGAAATGGCCCTATTAAAAAAAATAAATAGTAGTTTAATTCTTCACTCAAATACCTAATCTTTCACTAGCATACATTTATTTAAAGGTTAAATCAGAGGTGGGAAGGGGGAGACGTTAATCTCAGATTGGGAAAAGCTGCCAAAACCAAACTATTGAAGCAAATGCCAGGCCAGGCAGTGGGCCAGTTCACTTATCCTTACTAGCCACCTGCAGGCTGTTTTATCAAAACCCCTGAAGTTTATTATTGCATTTTATTATCTCTTCATTATGATATAGAAAAAAGGCATCGATGTAAAACAATGTTGACACCAAGTTTCTCCCTGACACTCAGCACCAAAATCCATTCTTGTTTGCATGGGTATGGGTTATAGGACAATTTTTTTCCTCTATCTGTGACAAACCAGATGCTCATGCATATATGTAACTTCTCATTGTAACCATGGGGAAGAAAACCCAGCATGAGAAGTAGGCAAAATAAAAAGAAAGAGGCATCTCATCAGATAACATGTTAAATAATGACATTCTAAGAGAGGAAAGTGTACCGCCGTTGACTTCAGTGGAATTGCATCAAACAGCTCACCTGTATTCTGGCTTCAGCAGTTGAAGAAAGGTCTCACGGGACAATGACATATAGATGATATTAACAAATGGATTCATTCATATTAATATCCTTCAAATTTTGAAACATAGCTCAAGATAGTACCCCTTGACTACTGCCTTTCCCAAGACAGAAATGTATGTTTTTAATCAAATCATATGGCATTGGGTGGGCATTTCTGATAGCCAGAGAGACTCAGAGAAATAAGATCTTGATTTTCTCAGATTACAATACTCAAGTGCAACAAAGTATGTGAATATGTATGTTTGCTCTTATTTTAAACACAAGATTTTTTCTTTCTAGACAAGGGATCAGAAATCCTATATTTATGGTATTATTTCTTTCTTCTTTTCTTTTTTTTTTAAATCAGATGGGCTGTTACCATCTCTAGCAGTGATTCAGTACTCATAGCTGTAACAATGTGAGAACATTATTAGCACAACAAGTTTTGTAAGAAAAGTTCATATCTCCTATGTAGACTAACCGACATGTTTGGGAAAAAAACAGACCAGTTGCAGATCTGTCTTCCAAAAGGACTCATCTGTTATTTCTTACTACATCAGCCACTGTAATGAAAGACAAAAGTTCTCCCACAAACTTTGCCTACTGACAATTCTGTAATTTAAACACTGGGAATCTAATTTTCTTTCTTTTTGCAGACATAAAAATTGAGTCAGACAGGAGAGAATAAAACAAAAAATATGTCTATTGATAAGTACCAATTTCCCTGAATTGGAGCATGAGCATCTTCCTCTCTTGCCTACTTTTGGCACAATAGAGGATTCAGTCCTCAGTTGTATTTTGCCTCCAAAGTAAAACTTGTCTCAATACTATTATGAGGGATAAGGGCCTATAGAATACATAGGACTGCTTGCTCATATTCTGAGTTCCTAGAAAAAAGAGAAATGATGAAGAAGGGCCAGAAGCCCTCATTAATGTTCTTTGTGCTACTCATCATTATTCACTGTGCTACATCATCATTGATATTTTATATGTTGGCTGTAGCTAAGAAAAACAAAATAATGAGAACAAAGTGTTGCTGCCCAGGAGTGTGACTAGGTCAAGAAATCATATGCTCTGTCCTCTGTTAGCATCTCTTTCAGTTTGAAGAACACTGTTAGTACCTGCATACTAGTACTAGAGATGTAGCTTTATAAGGATCTTCCCCGAGTAGGTAAAAGCAACAGCAACAGAAGAGAAAGCAATGTGCCTTTCTTGACCACAATGAGGTGGGATAATGCACCCCAGGGTCTGCTACTTAGAGGAAACTGTCTTCACAAGGAGGTTTTTTCTGCCATGATAAAATTTTACCTAGCCTAAGGGTTACTATCCTTTGAGTACACAAAATATTTGCTGAAGTTGGACAATTCTAACTGCATTTTCTTGCTCTTTGTAATGTTGTTTTGTAGCAAAAAGTAAAACAAAGCTATTAAAATAACAACAACAAAAAAGGTCTTCAGATCTTTGCCAGGTTTTACCTATCTACAAGATTCATTGTGATTTTTTTTGAGAATAAAAGAGATTTTCATGGTGTGAACAGCATGGCCCAAGTTAATCGCTGCTGTAAAAAGACACAGTCCCACCAGCCTCAGCAGTGCTACCTGCCATTAGACCACGGCTGAATTTTCCGTCACATCTCATTTAGCAAGAATGCAGTTTATACTTCAAATTTTACTGGTGTGGTTTTATCAAGAGACACCTAAATAAATAAGTATTTTATATATATTTATATATATTATCCTCAAAGGCCTCTTCTTAATTTTGTCAACCCAGACACTACTTAGAGATGACTTGCACAGGGATGTGTGTATTTGCAGGTCAGGATTATCAAACATTCATTGCTCAATACTGTGACAGCTGGTAGCAGGCGAACATACTCTTCCCTTGTTTGGTTTTCTGATGGAACCTGTCAAGTACTGGCTGTCTGTGACTGAGTTTGTCACCCTCTCAGCAAGGTTATGTCTTTTCTTACTATCAAATAAAACAATAAAGAAAAACGATACAAACTGTAATGCCATTTTTTATCCTCAACTGGTAATGCAAAAGCATGACTAACAAATAGTCACAGTTCATATTTTTTTTAATTAATTCTAACAGGTTTTAAAATTAGAAAATCATGCCTGTGAGATCCCTTCACTAGCGATAAAGTAACCACTCGCCACAATGGGTATTATGTACTCAGGTATGGTAGCACTGTCAGGGAAAGGTTAAATATTTCTGGTTTGTTAAGTGTATCTCTACGGCGGGACCAGTCAGCAGGTAGTGCTATGATGAACCACAACCCTCCAGTGTAAGCAGGGTTAATCTTTGTACAGATTCGGAGGCTCTGCCTGCATGTCAGTCCCCAAGCTTTAGTACTTGCTAAGTGTGGGAAACCTTCATGAGCTAAATACTGAAGTATTAGTTACAAAGAAACAGGCAGATCAAAACTTGGGGCAGGATGGTACATGTGGAAAAGCCTAGAAACCTTCTCATACTGAAAAAGCAAGAGAAATGTTATCTCTTTGGGATAAACTGCTCTGCCTTGACAGAGACCACAGCTGCCCAATGCAGCTCGGGCATGATGAGGAGAAGAACACCAACATAAGCAAACTTGTCAAGTGAGATGTGTATTTCCAAGTGCAGTGTAAATTCACAATTTGATTGTGGTTTAACCCTACATGTAGTATACAGACAGCAGTAGTTATAAAAGTGGCCTAAAGTACTGAAAAAACCACCTATAACAATAAAAGACCAAATTTAAAAGACTTTTAAGTGTCTAAAGCTCACAGAAGTGTCTCAGGAAATTTAACAAGTGCTGAAATTCCACTGAAGCCACAGAGAAACACATTCCCAAGGCTGCCTTTGTAAATTCCATGCGGCACTTTTCCCCTCCATCAAGACAACTGTGGTACTTCAGTACACTAATTAGAATTCACCAAGACCTCTCTGTGTTTCCCTGTTAGAGTCCACTTTGCAATCACAAACCAACAAAACCAAAACTGTAGATAAGCAGAGCACAAATAGAAGAAGTATACTGTGGTTGAGACAAGTTTAGAGTAGGATACTCTTGAGGATGACATAAGAAAAATATTATTCAACGCACACCTAAATCCATGGTTAGAAAAATCAAAAAAGACAGTTACATATTTTAATCGATATGAAAAGAAAAAATAGAAACTATATAGTAGGACCAGGAGCTGGGAGTTCAACAATTCACTTTAGGTACATAGCACACAAGAAAAGCATTTCTCTCTCGCTCATGTCCTTTGAAAAAGAAAAGAACCACACAGTCCTGCTAATAAATAAGAATATAAGTAAGTAAAAAATATGTGTGTATATATGTATATAATTTGTGCAAAGTCTGATTGCAGAGAAACCCTTCACTTCAGTATCCTAGTTCAGCTGAGTATTTAAAGCACAGGACTAAAGAATTTCTCATGAGCTCAAAACTAGACACAGACTTAAGTACCTTGTTAAACTGAGATATCTGTTCTCCTTAACATAAGACTACAAAGAGAACTTTCCCCTTTGTTTTGTGAAATGACCTGGACAAAAAAGGAAAAGCTGTTGCCTCTAGAAGTCCCATAATTTCACCCTGTATTTGGACATTTTGACAATTTCCTTGAAAAGTCGTTTGGTTTTCATTCTTGATCTTGAGCATCTATAGGTCACATTCTGCCTTCAATTACTGCATCGCCATTGTCTTCTTGAACTACTTGAACAATTATTCTCCTAAGCATTATGCTAAAACTTCAGGATTTGCTAGTGAAGAATAACAATAGATAAATAAGAAAAGAAAGGCATACTAAACTTTGAAATCTCCATGAAGTACAAGAGTCATCAGAGTCTTGCTCAGAAACCTGAATCTAGTACTCCCTCTGAACACTCGCAGAATCCCAAATACTGCCTTGGGTTTGAATGGCAGCCCTGTTGCAACTGTTGTTGAAAGGACCTCTGTTGCATCCTGAGAAGCAAGGATGACCTACAAATTACCCCAGGTTTAAGAGCTGGTGTATCCTACATTGCAAGAGATTCTGAGGGGAAGTGTGCCTACAAGAGATATCCAGGCATTTTTATAAACTCTTTAGGCTTCTGGTGTCTTGTGGTATCATATGTGAACAATCAAATCAGCTCTGATTTGAACGCTGTCACTTGGATTAGGGTTTATCTATCGCATGGTAGCACTGAGTTAGCAGGCCGCGGAGATGAATAGAAGTACTGATTGCTGAACTGACAGCCTTGAAGATGAGTAGCATTATTTTATCACATCCTTCTTTGCAGCATGTGCCAGTGGGTTTTAGCTGTCACATTTTTTAAAATTATCAAGCCTCAGAGTAAGTAAAAGGGCTTGTTCCTTAGTGTGTAAAAGTCCCCTTCTCTCCTTCTGATCCTACCAATGCTGATGGCTTTTATTTTGTGAAATTGTGTACTTGTAGGTTAATTTGAATAACCCAAAGACTTTCTCTGCAAACCGTAATATGACCACTAATTTACTGGCTGTGAAGTATCTTGCTTTCCAGTGTACCTTTTGTTACCATTATGCCTTTACAAAGGAAATAAATCAGAGCAGAAACACTCAAGCTCATTTGTGGAGGTAAAAGCCCTATGTGTTTTTAATCCACCTTCCTCATAACACCTATTCAGTTTCATTAACTAGGGACACTTTCAGTTTGCAATGCAGTTTCTCACATATTATCCTGCAGCTTGCCTGCAGGCATATGTCATGTGCAGTTGTCATTTCTCATTCAGCTTCCCCTGATGCACCTACCTCCCTTCTGCCCCCAGATAACAGCCTCTGAAGACTACTTTTGACAGTTTTATGAAAGGTTACAAAAAGTTGCAAGAAAGCTGGGAGTGCTGAGTGAATGACTACTGCCCAGTGGTTCCTTCAGAGTCTGAGCCTGATCATCACAAAGAGACAGGCCACCTGCAGTAGCAAGCAATTAGACCCAGTAACAACAGTGCCTGTCCCATCCTATGATGGATTCATCTTCTTCCTATGGTGGAGTCATAGAATCATAGACTCATAGAATCATCTAGGTTGCAAGGGACCTTTAAAATCAAGTTCAACCTTCAACCTAACACTGCCAAAACCACCACTAAACCATGTACCTAAGCACCATGTGTACCCATCTTTTAAATACCTTTAGGGATGATGATTCCACTACTTCTCTGGGCAGACTGTTAAGCTTTTCAAGCTGAAACA
>VXBW01004974.1:76634-100396 GCA_013400375.1 Thinocorus orbignyianus
TGGTGGCACAGGACGGCTGCAGCAGCATAGTGTTGAAACTCTGCCCCTCTACTCTGCTCTGGTGAGGTCCCATCTGGAATCCTGCATCCATTTCTGGGCTTCTGAGTTCAAGAAGGACACGTACCTGCTGGAGAGGGTATAGAAGAGGGCTACAAAGATCATTAGGAACCTGGAGTACCTCTCTTATGAGGAAAGGCTGAGGAGCTTGGGTCTGTTTAGTATGGAGAAGACAGAGGGGGGACCTGACCAACACCTATAAATACTTAAAGGGTGAGTGTCAAAAGACACAGACCCTCAGCCCAGTATTCTGCCCTACCTAATTAGACAGGCCAGCAGCATGTTAAATCTGCAATTGTTAGACTGCACAGAGAGGAACTGTTAAATGAATCGCGCAGCTTTCATGGACTTGTAATGCATGGCTGCTTGCTGTCGCCTGTATACAACGTATAGCAACCCACACCAAACCTGCCTGTGTGCAAGTACATACCAAGGCAAAAACATCTAAATCACCTTTCAGACTAATTGTCCATCAACTGCACTCTTTAACAAACAGACAGTTCTAGGTTTTCCAAAAAGTTTGTGAATATACTGTTCCTACTCAACAATAAGAAAAAGTATACCAACCTGACACTGGAATTACAAATGCCTCAGGAGAGAAAGAAAGAAAGTAAGAAAGAAAGAAAGGAAGGAAGGAAGGGAGAAAGAGAGAAAGAGAGGAAGAGAGAAAAAGAGAGAGAGAAACAAAGAAAGAAAAGAGGGAGGGAGGGAGAGAAGGAAGGAAGGAAGGGAGAAAGAGAGAAAGAGAGGAAGAGAGAAAAAGAGAGAGAGAAACAAAGAAAGAAAAGAGGGAGGGAGGGAGAGAAGGAAGGAAGGAAGGGAGAAAGAGAGAAAGAGAGGAAGAGAGAAAAAGAGAGAGAGAAACAAAGAAAGAAAAGAGGGAGGGAGGGAGAGAAGGAAGGAAGGAAGGGAGAAAGAGAGAAAGAGAGGAAGAGAGAAAAAGAGAGAGAGAAACAAAGAAAGAAAAGAGGGAGGGAGGGAGAGAAGGAAGGAAGGAAGGGAGAAAGAGAGAAAGAGAGGAAGAGAGAAAAAGAGAGAGAGAAACAAAGAAAGAAAAGAGGGAGGGAGGGAGAGAAGGAAGGAAGGAAATCAAGAGCGTTTCAGCCCCTGCAGGATTAGACCCTTGAAGAACTTTGTCTCTACCACTTCTTATGAGTAGTACCCAAATACTCAACACCCCAAAACATAAAACCTGAGCAGCTAATTACTTCATTTATCATGATTTCATTTTCTGTAGAAAGCAATTTAATTCTTATCCTCCCTAATAAAAGAAGTATTTTATCATCTCTCTCACCCCTCCTGAATTAGACTGCACAGACGCTTCCATGACAGTAGATCAAATGTCATGATATTTCTTACCTAAAAGGGCACTGCAACTGAGGATATCAGGAACTGCACTCACATTAAAATAGATTCTTTTAGCATTTGTGCTCAAAAAGATAGCATTTCTAAAGATTCTGGAAGCTTCTTAGGATTAGATCTTACAATATATGTAATGATTAATACAAAACACTCAAAGAGAAAATCCCTCTGATGGGAAAGGGAAAAAAAAATGCCACAAAGGCACTTACATTTTAAGGACAGTAGAAATGCCTAGACAAGGGATTCAACAAGCTTTCACAAAGCAGAAGTCTCCTCACACAGTGGAAATAATTTAACCAATATAAGAAAAGCAGTTTTCAGCTTCACCATCATAATTCTCCACCGCAGAGCTTTACAATTTACAGTGGAACAAAGGGAAGCACCGTTTCTTTGGGGCTGATGTTGAATGAAAGTTTAAAATGGGAAACTCCACACGGCAAGACAGTTGCAAAGTCCTAGCACAGTAAGACCAAATTTTATTTCAAGTTAATTTAGTGGCTTGCCATTATCCATTTGTTTTTTAATTAAAGCTAGAAGCAGTAGTATTTCAATCTAATTCTCAAAGTTTGGGGTATATTTTAATATGAGGGAAGACTCTAAGTTGCTGTACAGAAGGTTAACATTTGACAAACTAGTATTCTCAGGGGACTGCAACTCAATGGAAATCAGACATTTTTCTCTTGGAAAATATTCTATGATATAATTTGACAAAATAAGACAAACGCAAAAAGAAGTAATTCATAGAAGTGAAAGAAAATAAGAACAAATATAAAATAGATCATGATTTCAAATGACAGGAAAGGGCTTACGTGTTTTCTAAAGGTCTGTCCACAGCTGCATGCAGAGGTGTGAGACTGGGCAGAACCATGTACGGGAGAATGATTCCATGCTGGGGAGGAGTTAACATCCAAATAGACATAGCCAGTGAAGATCAAGACAGATTAAAAATAGATTCTTACAATATCAGAGGAAAAGAGAGGCAAAAAAAGATGAGGCTTCCATAGACTTAAACCTCTCAGGGTTTATAAATGATGTCTCCTGTACAAGGAGTGTGGGGAGCAGAGGGATCTCCCTTTCCAGGGTTCAAGGCACAAAACCCCTCATCCCAGTTCATTCTTCAAAACCACGTGGCCTGGTAAAGATTGAGTTTACCAGCTGAGTGTAAATTTTTCTTGAGAACGCAGCAGGGGAAGAAGTTAGATGGGGAAAAGGCTGAAAGAGATATCCCACGTGTTCCCAGTTCTCAGGACCACCTGTCTGGTGTGGGTACATATTTTTTAGACAGGGCATATGGCGAAAACATAAGGCACAACTGTGGGAAGAGGGAGAACAAAAGCTATTTAATCTGCCTTATTAATTCTTAATGAATAAATGTGGCTTAGCAAGGAGCAGTATCATGGGAAGCTGGCTCAAAGAAGGCTATTTTAAACCCACAATATTTAAACTAATTTGCAGTGAGACTCTGCCAAGAAGATGCTAAGACGGCCAAGGAGGTTACAGACTCTACCAGCACGTGCATGTGTCCAGGTGGAGGGGAAGAGAGGGGAAACATTTCGGAATTCCTCACAAGTCATCAGAGTGAAGCTGAGGGTGCAACCGTGAGCCTGAGGAAGCGGTTGTTTCCCTACCGACCTTCCCAAGGAACAACAGAAGCCCTCACAATGCATGGCAATGACTTGCAGTGCTTGCCAGTCCCTGCCTCAGCTGCAGGAGGGTTCCCTCGGAAAACACGTGCTCAAATACCTTACTGCTTGGGAACCCAGCTGCCTAGCAGCTCTCTTGGGGCGAAGATGCTACTTGTCTTGGAGAATCGTGATGTTTTTCCCAAGATAATATACTACTATTTCTTATGGTACAAATAAAATTATTTTTCAAGTGATGAAAGAGGAATTGTTCAAGACATGTCACTTTTGTGAATAGTAAAACCTTCTGTACATGACATGTATATGGGCACACAAGTGCTTAGGGCCTTATAACATTCGAAAATTATAATGTCAACATTATTGCTCTTTGTTTTATTTTTCAAACACTGAAATAACTTTGTCTCACTTTTTCTCCATCTCGCTTTTTAAGTGCTGTTCTAAAGCCTAAACTGTGTATGTTTAGAAGAAAGGATAAATTTAAAACAGCCCAGGTCTGGAACTGTATCTGTAGTGAGGCTCTGTCTTTTTTTTTAATCCCACAAACAAAAATAAAAAACAAAATTCATATCTGGACTCACACTCAGTGTAGAAAATATTAACCTGGAGCAAATTTTTATGCAGGCAAGTTATAAATCCTCGGAAATATTACAGTAGCAAACCACACTGACCTTTAACTCTAGGTTTGCAAATGGTAATGCTATAATAATTGTGTATGTCCTTTTATTGTGTGACTCCCCTCTCCCCCAGCCAACTAGGAAATGGGAAATGATGGCCTTTAGCAGTCCTTTAAATTGAAGGTATAGGGACGCCTTAAGTTTATTCCCAGTTATATATAACCATGTAGTATTATTATTATGTATATCTTGCTAGAGGCACTTGGAATGCAGCTGCTCCTGTGGGTAGCCTTGTAAAAGAAGGTGCCATGTGTTTTGAACAAGTATTAAATGTGTACAGAAGATGATGCTGTATAAGTGTTTTCTTTTCATATTTTTGTGAACATACACTGCAGTCTCTGAAGAGCAAAGGATACCAGGCAGCATTCAGTGATATCAGTGATAAGCAAGATTTAATTATTGGATGGATATTTGTGTTGATATAAATACACAGCATTGCAACAGTTAATGCAAGCTGAGAAATGACTAATCAGGAAATAACATTGGATGTTTAATGCTTAAAACACTCTCTAGCTAAAGTGTTTCAATAAGATCTTGATTACTACCCATTGGTGCAGTGTGGGGAATTCTTCCTCACATTTCTGGTGACTGGTGCAAGGACTCTGCAGGAGGTGGGATGGAGGTCTGACCAACACAACAAATTTTCCTGTTTGTATGATTTAGCAGAGATTGGCACTGCTAAAGATCAAAGGTGCAATGCAAGTTTGCCAAAGTCAATGAACAAACAGAAAATGACAAGACCCTGGGATATGCTTTCTTTGTTTTTGAAAATAACATTTTATATGTGTTTTTTTTTTTTTTTTAAATGTTACTTCTAACTTCTAACCAGGCAGATACTTAGTTCCATAGGTTTCTCTCCTTCTCTTGAGGAGACATATATCCAAGAGGCAGTCTTTTCTAACCTGGTTCCTTATGCAGGGGTAAGATTAACACACACATATCAAATAAAACTATTGAGCTATTTTAATACTTTTTCTGTCATGCATTCAGGACCTCTAAAGTTGTCATCAGCTACTGTTTCATTTAATTCCCTGGCCTTCAGGGTAATGTAAGAAAATTGAAGAGATTAGAAGCTCTTTCTTTCCTGCTCAATGCATTTGTGTTGCAGTAAATTGGTACCAACCTTCAATCTTATGGTCAGGGCTCTCCAGGGTCCTTCCACTGATATGACAGAGCAGTCAGCTTGATAAATGGTGCACACCCCCTCCAGCGCAGTGGAGAAAGCTTTCCTCCCTGTCTCCACAATTGTCTCTCCCACACTAGTAAAGAAAAAACACTTAGCTGTCTTATTGCCCTAAGGAGTGTCACTATCCTGTTTACATTGTCTGTGTTAATTAGAAGATACATTTTTTTTTCCTCCTTGATTAATTATTTCACAGACAGCAGCAAACACAGGATACGGCCTCGTTGTGAACTAGAGGGAAGGGAAAATCCTTAGCTTGGAAAATGACTTTTGATGCAGCGCTTTCTAGCCTCAAAATGCAAAAAAAAAAAGTCACCAAAGTAGAACTCTGGATAAACTTAAATAAAATATATTCACTTAAACGGCATCCCAGTGAGATAGTTATGCTGAACTTCATGCTTAGGAGCTGTTGCTGATGAAGTAGACACATTGTGAGCAGTGTTACATTATGTTCCTACTTGATCACCTTTTTGAACTGCAGCTAACAGATAAGAAGTTAACACAGGCAGTAATATAAGTGCTGCATAAAGTGCATCTAGCAAAACGTTTAAGCAAGTGTTTATCTCCTTTTCTAGTTCATTCTGCTTCGGCAGTTCTCTAGAACTTGCTGCCCTGAACCGGCTTTGAGGAATCCTTAAGCATTGAAGAGGGGTCATCTTTGTTGTTTTCACCGTGTGCAAAAATACAAAGGGAAGGTGGAAGGTAATGAAATGGCTTTGATAGTCAGATTTGCAAACTCTTCTTTTCCTACAAACTTGGCCTTGAAGACCCAGGCACATGTGTGTTGTGTGCACACCCATATATTTCAAATTTGCTTATGCAGACAGTTGATCTAAAAGGATGTCATGTGAAATAAACAAGTGGCTAGTGGATTTAAAGAAACAAGTTTAAAAACAACATTGACAGAGGATAAATACATGGAGAATCAATTTGCAGTGGGACAAAAATAAGGGATCAGTTCCACTATATGGTATATTAATGATATATTAATGAACTACAGTTTGCACTTCGTAAAGATACGGCCAGGTTTGATGCA
The DNA here is from genome assembly GCA_013400375.1 of Thinocorus orbignyianus. Taxonomy (NCBI): domain Eukaryota; kingdom Metazoa; phylum Chordata; class Aves; order Ciconiiformes; family Thinocoridae; genus Thinocorus; species Thinocorus orbignyianus. The sequence continues at coordinate 82,590 of VXBW01004974.1, forward strand.
GTTCCCTACTGAAAATCTATAATAGCATCACCCAAAATAACCCACAGCTTTAAATAATACTATTAAGCAGACTAGATATGCACTAAAATCAGTCATTTACTAATTAGTCCATGGAGAAATGACTGAAGAGAGGTAAAAAGCTTGCTATTAAGGGGTTAATATAGGCCTTGTTCCTCAAATTGAGTACACTGCATATTTCAAAACATACCACATGTTGCACACCAAAGCCACATTTTCTACTCTGGTCTATTCTAAACCCATGGAAGAACAGACCTGCCATTTCACTTCAAACCGTGAGTTGATCACCTTTCCCTGTCTCACCCCATTGTGCCTCTGGCATTGAATAGGTCTGGGAGAACAGTGTGTGATACAGACCAGACAGTGATTAATAGTTGCTGGTAAATCCAATGGGGTGAATTAAGAGCAAAAGGAATAATCTTATCTCTAAAATTCCTCACCTTAGTGCACTTGCCAGAGCCTTAGGGCTAGATGTTCAAAGCAGTGTGTGCAGACTCAGTTGCCTGTAGCCACTCTTCAGGAATTCAAGTTGTTTTTCAAATTGCTTGGAATAGGTTGTAAGTGCAAAACACATAGCAAGCAGGAGTCACAAGGAGATGAAGAAATCCTAGGACTCTGGATGTAATTACTATGTGTTTTTCTAAAATGGTGTGTTACCTGTCCTAGCTCACTAGGAAACTGTGGTGGGTTGACCCTAGCCAGCAGCCAAGAACCCACCTATCTGCAGGATGAGAAATAGAGAAATAGAAGGGGAGAAATAGAAGGAAGGTGACAAGACTTGTGGATCATGACAAAGACGGTTTAATAAATGAAGCAAAACCTGTACATGCAAGCACAGCAAAATAATGAATTTATTTACTATTTGCCATGGGCAGACAGGTGTCCAGCCACTTCCAGGCAAGTAGGGCCTCAGCACACTTAACAGTTAATTGGGAAGAGAAACACCAGAACCACAAATGTTCCCCTTTCTTTCTCCTTTCCTTGGACTGTTGCTGCTGAGTATGACATCCTATAGTATAGGATATCTTTTTTGTCAGTTTTATTCAGCTGTCCTGGCTGCATCTCCTCTCAGTTTCTTGCCCACCCCAAGGCTACTCACTCTGGGGACAGAGGGCAAAAAATAGAAGGCCTCAAAGTCATACAAGCACTTTTCAACAATAGCCAGAACATTGGTATATCAACACTGGATTTGCCACAAAACCAAAGCACAGCACTATAACAGGCTGCCATGAAGAAAATTAACTCCATCCCAGCCAGACTCAGCACAGAAGGAAAGAGAACATAGAGCTGCCAATGAAGTCTCTGTCAGTCAAACCAGCCCTTGTCCTTGGTGCAGACACTTCCACAGATGATAGGAACCAACGTTTGCATGGACAAATCTGATTCATCACCAATCAGTTGATTCTTCCATTTTCAGCTGCAATATTGAGAGAAGTCAATCTCCTTGGCAACCTGCACTGATTTTCTCAACATTATTCTATCTTCTGGCCTCCCTGCCAACAGCTGGCGCCATGGTGCCTTAGAAGTATGGCTCAGGAATGGCGTTTGCTGTGTGAGGTGGTGACTTCCACTGGCAAGTATTTTCTGTCTGCTTAAGATCAAGGATTGAATCTATCACATATTTTATAAACAGGATTAGCAAACATGAACTGAGAAGATACTACTAAAGGAAAAGTAATAGAAGATCTGTACTACTGTCACTTAAAACTTGTCTGTAATGTATTTGGTAGCACAAAGAGATTTGGAGATACTATTTGAGTTTGGTTTCGACTGCAAATCATGATTGAATTTGATTTTTTCTAAATTTGACCCTGTTTGGGAATAGAAAGAATAGTCAATTCATTCAGCTTATGACATTAGGGAATAAATAAGATACTTGCACTAGAAGAGGAAAATTGCATGTGATGAAGAAAATTCTGTTCTTAGGTGCCTAAAGAACACTGTTACTCAGTGCTGCTGATACTGAGTTCTGCATATAGCGGATGGTTTGGGATTGGGAATTTGAGAGAAATCTAAAATTGGCATAAGGGACACATATACTGTCTCAAACCCCTGAAAAGCATCCCTGAATGTTCTGTATCCACTCTTGTAACACAGGACGGGAGTATGCAAGCATATTACTGAAAAGTTTTTTATCATCACTAGATGATACATCACAAAGTATCACTAGAGGCTTCAAATTCATTGTTTCCCTAGTAAAAAGCTAATGATTTTTTTTTTTCCTTCTGCTTTTTTTGTCACTGCGCTTACACATCACAGTACACATCCTGTTCAACATTCACACAGTAAATCAAGCATCTCCTTTGAGTGCCACGAGGTCTTTTCAAGAAACCTCATCAAACATTTATTGCCAGTGCAGCCATCTGACAAGAATGGACAACTGCTCACTGTTGATCCTGAAATACACTGGACTACATCCTGAAAAATTGTTAATAGATAGAGTAAAACATCCTGACTTGTGAACTAGCACTGCCTATTTTCCTTCACCAGTGTTAGGTCACCATGGGTGCTCTATTTAAACAGAGAGAAATTTTACATGCAGAACAGTTGCTGGAGTTTTATACTACCTGTGTAATAATTCATGATATGAGTAATAAAGAACCCATTAAACCTATTTCCTCCTTTTCCTTCACACATAGGCCTCCCAGCAGCTTAAACCATACATAATGAGTCCAAGTATTTTAAGGAATGGTGTTAAAATTATCTACTATTCTTTTACATTGGACATAATTCTTTTATTTTCCTCCACTACATTGCTAGTATAACTAGGAAACAATGTATTACCCCAATTACATGTTATTTATTAGGCAGGAAGCAAATAAGTCATTCAAAGACAAATCCTTGTAGTTACTCATGGAACTGCTTTAGAAGACAAAGATATAGGAAACCAAGCAATCTTTCATTATATTTATTACACTCTCTTTGTACTAATGAACAATAACAGGCTTTGCTGAAATAATGGCTTCTGTTCTGAGTTATGGTAAATGTTATATAGACCATATTCATCAAAAGCACATCAAAGCCATGGATGGCCTTTATTTCTTCTGCTTGCACTTGAGGAAATTGGGTAGCTGGTGAACAACAATGATTTGGAGTGCTTAATAAACATAATGTAAAATAATTAGTGGCTTAAAAAAACCCAACATGCATAATATACTAGTGGCAGCTCAAGCCCTGAGAAACACACAGCGGTGAAGATGCTGGCAATTTATTTTTATAACCCCTACCTTTGGAAGAGCTTGTGCATTCTCTTTGCTCTCAATATGTGAGACCCCTTCTCTGTGTTGTTAAGCAAGCATTAAATCTGCACCACTGTGGGATGAAAATTTCTCGTTAACTTCACTCATCACTTGGAATTAATGAATGCTGTAAAGCAAAAGAAATAAATTTGAATACAAAATGACAGAAAGAAATGAAAAGAAAAAAAAAAAAAAGAGAAGAAGAGGGCTTTGTACTTAACTGTTTTAAGTAGTCTGGGTTAGGTTTTAAGTGCTTTTTAGAGAAGAAATTAGAATCCCTATCTCCTTCCTTCCGTATATGAGTCCTATACATAAAGATATGAAAAGACATTCTTTCTCCTCCTGGTGAATATTTATTTACTTCAAAGAAGCTGACACAGGACAAAACAACATAAGAATATCCTTGAGCGTGATGGTCAGGGTCATCTCCCAGGAACTGTGTCCAAATACCCAGGTATTAAAGAACCTGATCTCCAACAATCTTGGTAGAACTACTACCCTTCTTGGGCATTGGGTCAGAGCTCCAGTTGTCTTTACATTGCTCTGGGCCTGAGTTGGTAAAAATATACTAAGAATGTCTATTGGATAAGTCCTTTCAGGTGCAATGGGTAAGATACTGCAGTGAAATACGCATTTAGTCGCTTAGCATTACCGGGCTTCAGAATCTGGGCAGGAGAAATGTGTGAGAAACGTGTAAGAAACTTAGCAGAAAATTGATGAGCGGAATTAATGCTTTTCATGGTTGTACGATGTCTATGCAAAAATTGGGGACGCACATTTTGAAGTACCCCAATGGTAACCTGCCAAAGATCAGGTTCTTTCTGAAATTAAATAGAGGACTGCATTTGTCATGAATAGTGTTTGCTATCCCAGCTTAAAATATCCAGGACTCTGTTCAGTCTGATATCCAGCTTCCAGGGACAGATATTTCAAAGTAATTTTACTTCTTTCAATCCTAATACCCCGTATGTCTTCTTTAATAAAGAATGCTGCAAATATTCATTGGCAAAACAAAAATCCAACTGTCCCTTTCAGGAATCTTCCATAAGAATTAATATGATTCAGTAAAACCAGTGTTTGTAAATGCAGTTCAATAAATTCAGTCCATTGAGTCCAACAGGTATACTTCTTTATCCTTCCCTTGTCTTTTGAGACTTAAATTGAGCAAAACAAATTCATTTACAATAATAATTCCAGATTTGTGTCTCTAATTCTTTTAGAAACTCATGTTCATTTTTATAATTGCTCTCATGTTTGTTTGTCATAAAAATACCCGAGTTTGCTTTAAAAGAAGAGTCAAGGAGTTTGGGTGGGATTTGGAGATTTATTATTTAGTATTATTGGAAGGTAGCTGACCAATTTCTTTCACTAAAAGGTACAAAGCCACATAGAGCTGGATATCCACATCCCAAGGCAAAACATAGTTGTTTCTATAACAGGAAACTGTAGAATCATAGAATCATAGAAAAATTTGGGTTGGAATGGACCTTTAAAGGTCATCTATTACAAACCCCCTGCAATAAGCACGGGCATCTTCCACTAGATTAGGTTGCTCAGAGCCCATCCAAACTGACCTTGAATGTTTCCAGGGATGGGGCATCTAACATCCTTCCAGGCAAACAGTTTTTCACTCATTGTAAAAAACTTCTTCCTTACATCTAGTCTGAATCTATCCCCTCTTTCAGTTTAAAAACATTAGTTCTTGTCCTGTTGCAGAAGGTTCTGTTAAAAAGTCTGTCACCATCTTTCTTATAAGCCACCTTTAAATATTGAAAGGCCACAATAAGATCTCCCCAGAACCTTCTCTTCTCCAATCTGAATATCTCCAATTATTTCAGCCTTTCCTTAGAGGGGGTGTGTTCCATCCCTCTTCGTGTGGCCCTCCTCTGGACCCATTCCAACAGGTCCATGTCTTTCCTGTACTGACATAGTGTGGACACAGTATTCCAGATGGTGTCTCACCAGAGAGGAGTAGAAGGGGGAAATCACCTCTCTCGATCTCCTGGGCATACTTTTGATGCAGTCCAGCAAATCGTTGTCTTTCCAGGCTACAAGTGCATACCACTGACTCATGTCCAGCTTTTCAGCCATTAGTACCCCTAAGTGCTTCTTCGCAGGGCTGCTCCCAATCCCTTCATCCTCCAGCCTGTATTGATACTGAGGGTTGCCCTGACCGAAATTCAAGACCTTGGATTTGGCCTGGTTGAACCTCATGAGCTTCACACAGATCCACTTCTCAGGCTTGTTCAGGTCCCTCTGGATGGCATCCTGTCTCTCAGACATGCTAACTGTACCGCTCAGCTTGGTGTCATCTGCAAATTTGTTGAGAGCGCACTTGATACAACTTTCTGTGTCTCAGACGAAGATATTAAACAGTACTTGTCCCAGTAAGGACCCTCGAGGTACACAAATTGTCACTGATCTCCATCTGGACATTGAACTGTTGATCAGTATTCTCAAGATGCTATCACTTAGCTAATTCCTTATCCACTGAAAAGCCCATCTGTCAAATCCCTATCTCTCCAATTGAGAAAGAAGTATGCTGTGAAGGACCATGTCAAAGGCCTTACAGAAGTCCAGATAGGTGACAGCAGTATCTCCTCCCTTGTCTACTAATGTTGTCATAGTCCATCATAGAAGGCCAGTAAGTTGGTCATGCAAGAATTGCCCTTGGTGAAGCCATGCTGGCTGTCTTGAATAATCTCCATGTCCTCTATGTGTCTTAGCATGGCTTCTAGGAGGATCTGTTCCACGATCTTGCCAGGCACAGAGGTGAGGCTGACTGGCATGTTGTTAGTTGCCAAGGTCGTCCTTTCTACCCTTTTTTAAAAACAGATGCAACATCTTCCTTTTTCCAGTCACCAGGGACTTCACCTGGCTGCCATGCCATTTTAAATATCTTGGAGAGTGACTTGGCAAATATATCAGCCAATTCCCTCAATTCCCTAATATCATATCAGTTCCCATGGATATGTATCAGTTCCTTGTGTGTGTGTAGGTTCCTCAGGTGGTCTCAGACTTGATCTTCTCTTACAGTAGGGGGGACTTTGCTATCCCAGTCCCTGCTTTGACATGCACCCACTTGAGAGGTGTGGGAAGAGAGACTGCTGATGAANGCTGTGAAGGACCATGTCAAAGGCCTTACAGAAGTCCAGATAGGTGACAGCAGTATCTCCTCCCTTGTCTACTAATGTTGTCATAGTCCATCATAGAAGGCCAGTAAGTTGGTCATGCAAGAATTGCCCTTGGTGAAGCCNGACTTACCTTTCGAAGCCCTTATTCTTTGCATCCCTTGCTAACTTCAGCTCCAGTTGTTCCTTGGCCTTCCTGATGCCATCCCATACAACTGGCCAGCGTCCCTATACTCTTCCCAGGATACCTGTCCCTNGAGGCTGACTGGCATGTTGTTAGTTGCCAAGGTCGTCCTTTCTACCCTTTTTTAAAAACAGATGCAACATCTTCCTTTTTCCAGTCACCAGGGACTTCACCTGGCTGCCATGCCATTTTAAATATCTTGGAGAGTGACTTGGCAAATATATCAGCCAATTCCCTCAATTCCCTAATATCATATCAGTTCCCATGGATATGTATCAGTTCCTTGTGTGTGTGTAGGTTCCTCAGGTGGTCTCAGACTTGATCTTCTCTTACAGTAGGGGGGACTTTGCTATCCCAGTCCCGGCTTTGACATGCACCCACTTGAGAGGTGTGGGAAGAGAGACTGCTGATGAAGACTGATGAAAAGCTGTTGAGTACCTCAGCTTTCTCCTCATCCACCAGTTTACCAGTCATGTTCATTGAGGGGCATACTTTCTTTGACCTTCCTTCTCTGGCTGACTTACCTTTCGAAGCCCTTATTCTTTGCATCCCTTGCTAACTTCAGCTCCAGTTGTTCCTTGGCCTTCCTGATGCCATCCCATACAACTGGCCAGCGTCCCTATACTCTTCCCAGGATACCTGTCCCTGCTTCTACTGCTTGTGCATTTCCTTCTTACCCTTTATTTGCCCAGCAGGTCTTGACTCATCCATGCTGGTCTCTCCTGATTTCCTATACTTGGGGATTAAGATCTCTTGCAGAAAGCATCCTGAAAGATCTGCTAGCTCTGTTCTGCTCCCCCATCCCTGAGGGCAGTTTCCCAGGCAAACTTCCTTGAAGAGCTGGAAGTCTGCTTTATTAAAGTTTGGGGTCCTGATTTTACTTTTCCCCTGACCCATGTTTCTCGGGACTGTGACCTCCACCATTGCATGATCCCACTGTTCAGGCTGCCCCAATCTTGATGTCACTAATTAGCTCATGTGCATCGGTAACCAACAGGTATGCCCTCTGGTAGGTTGTTTATTGCTTGTATTAAGAAGTTAGCCTCAGCGTATTCCAGGATCCTCCTTGATTGCCTACAGTTTGCCCATACACTCTATTGAATTTAATTCCAGTGGTACAATAATATTTGTGTGTATAAGAACACACAAACATTATAGCATGTGGATAAAAAATAGCTACATTATTTTTAACCCTGGATGCACTACTATCCAATGCTAAGATCAGACAGAAAGAAGAGAAAAAGAAAAGACTGATTAGTACAACGTAGCTTATTTTACAGATTTGCAGTTAAATTTCAGCTGACATGCTTTCAGTTTTTTAGTACTGGAAAGTATCTCACTGATGAAGACCATGCTACCAGAAGTGCTGCTATGAAGTCCAATTATTCTATAGAATGATCACATTAACATAATATGCTGGTCATCTCTAAGGAACTCAGAGTCCCCTGTATGATTGCTTGTGTCACCTTAGTTTACCTTTACTGAGGAATTCACCTTGGTTTTGTCTAAAAATCCCTTGCTGCCTCGGTCCACTGATATTGCAGAGTCTGTGAGCTTCAGAATGCCATACTTGGAAGGATGATTCTCTGTTCTGAGATTCCCAGTGTGTAAACAAAATGCATGGTCCAGCACTGTCTTTTCCCACAAGCTGAAGAAATTCCAGCAATCCCTTAAATTTCAAGGTAGCCTTTCATCTGAGGCAACAGTGATGAACTATGTTATATAAACATATTTGCCTTCATTGCCTTCTAGCAATAATTAGGACCGAAAAAGAAAAAAATAAAAACACCACCAAAACCAAAAATCCCCCAAACCAGCTCCACCCTCAACCAGTTAATATCCAAAAAATGGTGGACTGCTGCAAACAGAAAATGCTAGCTGGACTAATAGTATGCCAGTTAGCTGAACTATATACCATCTTCTATATATTTACTAAACCTGCTTCATTTGAACAGTGTTAGAGGAAAAATGTTCTTCAAAGTCACATAATTTCCCTGATTTTTCTTCTCCAAGCCAGCTTGGAAGTCAGGCAGCTGCCATATACAAACTGCTGTATTCATCTCTTTATATATGAGATCAATGGATCCTCATCAGAGGAAAACCTCAAAGCAGAACAACGGCTCTTTCGCCTTTCACCCTGTAGAAGGGGTGTGCTCTCTAGGGTAAGAGTGAGTGCAGCTGCAGGACAGAAAGGAAGCCCACACAGTGATATATGGTAGTGAATACAGGGCCCTTGATGTCCAACACATAGATGATTTATGCTTGTGAACACAAAAATTACCAGTAGGTCCCAAACATAATGAAGAAAAACCCTGCAGTGTTTCAACATACGACGAAGCATATAACTACCTTCAGTTATTCAAAATGCACACAGAGACATATATATTGCCTAAACCCATATGAAGCTTTTTAGGGGTATAAATATTCAGTGAAAGCTCTGCTTATGAGCTAAGGAATATAGTAAATGCATCTTTATTAACTTATTCCTTGCTGCTTAACATAGAAGACAACTGCATCATCATGTACCTAGTAATTCTCCTTTGAAGTAATGAACAAATAACACTGACAAATGCTGCCATCACATAATTGGCGTAATGAGTTTCAATGGGGATGAGATTCTGAACATGATTTCTATTTCCTTAGAGCTGGGGCAGATTAAGACTAAACATGGAAGTTACTGCAGATTTAACAGAAATCAGACCTGCATTTTGGGAATAATTTTGGGAATAAACCAGCACAAAATAAGAAATCCCTTCAAAGCTTGAACAAGAGACATGTAAAACTGTGCAGTTCGGATGCTGAGCATTTTACAGGCTGCTTTAGAAATCATAAGAGTACAAATTGCCACCTGGAATTAGAACTACAAAAGGTCTTGTTAGTTATGGCTTTCATTTGGTCTGCTAAGCCATTAAGGATGTTCTGAATTAAGCTGTCAGGGCAAGCCTGTGCTCTCAGGGACAAGCAGGATAGCTTCTTCTTTTTAGGTCCAGTTCTCCTGTGATACTGTTTGTGTTTAAGGAACGTTGAACCAAACAACTGCCATTCCTCTCCTGTCTTCACAGATCCATCTCCTTCCTGACTGCATTTATCCATTTGGTTGGATGGATAAGCAAGTACCTGTTTCTGTAGAAGTAATCCAGCAAATGTTCAGTAAAATAAGTTCAAGGTTCCTTTCATTAAATTAAGATATGTGCATGCATTAAGATGTGACAAAACTTCATATTTTAACTCTGTCCTAAGCTCAGCACCACAAACATGGATAATATCTGTGAAATTTACTAAAGGTTTTGTCACTGTTTGCATTTGTTACTTTATGCAAAATGATGGTGAAATGGCTTACCCATTTTAACAAATAACAGTAGATACTAAGGTTTACAGTTAATTTTTTACCAAAAGTAACACTAGGATGGATTCCAGGAGATCTTTACTCCAGGTCTTCCTGTTTTACATTTATGTTCTTTCATAGAAGCCTATTAGCCCTCTTTTCAATGGGGTGCCTCTAACTATTTCTTACTTAAGGTGACACTACCCAGACATATGTAGTGCGGATGTCCATTATACGGTAGAGATGCCACCACAGGGAGATCAATGGAGAAGAAGAATCATGCAGAATACGTAATACCTGGGTGGTGTAGTGCCAGGCTGCAGTCCTTTCAGAAGTGAAGCAGAGGTAAGGGTGTGAAACATCCAATATTGACTACAGAAAGTTACAGTGGTCACAATAAAGAGATACTAGAGGATACTGTTCTTTTATTCCCATCCCCTCACCACCCCCTTTTCTTTTTCTCTTCCTTAAAAATATTGTGAAAATAGATCTTTCAGAAAGGACAGAGAGGATAATTGGGTGCTAAATGTAATTCATGTGATGGTTATATCCCAAGGCAACAATTCAAAATAAAACATAGACTCTCATATTTAGTCAACTGCTGAGGCCATCTGACAGATGAATGAGAAAATCATTCTGTGGACAAATTCTTAATCACCCAGGGACAAGGGAGCTCTGATTAGGTGAATGTGGAGAAGCAGCACTCTTTAAAACACAAGAGGTTTTTCACCTCCATATTGCCAATTATCTGTTATACTGAATAAGCAGCCAGACAGCACAGTTGAGAGAATTGTCTGGATAAAACAGAAATGTGACATGTGAAATATGTATAAATCAGAAGAAAAGACAAGGAGGATGTAAAGTATAAAAGAAAATTGGTGACAGCTGACTGTGGAGCACAGATTCCTGAGCTAGTGACCATGCAAACAGATGAGTACACAGGACATACTGGCCTTTTCCTTCTTACCAGACTGGCTTATACAGAGCCAGCCAAGCATTTTTGACACACAGCCGAACCTCTCAGATGTTCCATCTACAAATGCTGAAGAACCGACTGTAGCAATCAAATCATAAAAGACACGCAAGAAAAATGGGTCAGTATTAGTCGCATGCACGTTAACCTCTGTGAATTGCAGATGCCTAGTCCATGCAATATAAGCAAGCATCTGAGCTGCTGAATGTCCATTTAGAGATCTCAATTGAAGTGTAATTTCATCAAAAAAAGAGAACTATACAAACCCCGCAAAACTGGAAGATGTGTAGATGTTTCAGTAATCAAAATAGAAAAATAAAAGCAGGTACAAGCACTCAAAATCCATTATTTCCTATTTTCTCTCCCAAATCCATAATCTGGAAAGCAATGCAATCTTCAGGAGTAAGAAAAATACTCCAAAATTCTGCACTTATTCTAGGACTTCCACAAATTATCATCATATTAAGCAAGCCACCAAGAGACCTTCACGTGTCTGTTTCTACCTATAAAAAGGAAATGGTTTAAGCGCATCATCATTCCTTTCTATGGCATTCTAGAGGTATTTGACAATGAATTTAGTTTTACCTGAAACTGAAACAATTATTCTGAGTGCCTAATGCAAAAGCAAGCTTCAGAAAGCCTACTATGATTCTGAGTTTTTGGGATATATAATAATTTCAGACACTATTCTGGACTGTCTCCCACATTAGACTAGAGTATTTTAGTGATCAGTAGTCACTGCTAACAAAATTGGCATAAACAGAAACTCTAAATTAATGTTATTAGACAAAAGTGTACCCACTCTGTCAATCACCAGACTAACTCAAGCTCAGATTCTCATGTGCTGATATATCTTCCACTGACAGTCAATTTTCATCCTAAGTGATTGCGCTGAAAAGCCACAAGATCAAGAAATGACAAATATAAGTATTTTGGGTTTCTCCTTCTAAAATCTCAGAATACAACTGAAAGCTTGCTTGTGCCTAAACTAGAAGCTCCATCTTTGTTAGTCAAGACAAGTTAGATATGAAATAATGCCCACACTTTTCACTGTCCAGAACTGTGCTTCAAGATCTTTCATACCTAAGGATAAGTAAAATGCTTGATCTGGAGCTCTGTTCTCAACTACTCCCTTTCAGTCGAGAGGTTTAACTTATCCATCAGATATATACAAAGCTTCTTTGGCATTCTCTTATCCCTTTAACAACACTCCTGCCTTTCAGCTTCTTATTTCTTCTGTGTTTTCTCAAATTAAGTTCCTCATCATATGCTGCAGCATTATCAACTTCTGCCCCAAAAGAGGAGGCAAGGCAACTCCTGACAACTCCAGGACCCTCGGCCTTGGCCATCCATAAGGACTGGTCACTGCTAAGGTTTGTTCTTGCCCAGTCACATCTCAGCACAACTTTTACAATTCAAGTGACATTTTTCAGTGTCACAAGACCTTCAGTAAGAGGTCTCTTCAACAAAAGACTGCAAGTGGCAGAAAGGCTGGCAACAATTTCAAAAGAAACCCTGAAAATGGGACGGATATACTTCACCACTCTGAATTTCCACTGGGAAGTTCAGACCAGCTTCAAGTTTTGAAATAACAGAGCTGCAGTCAGCTGGGTTGTGACTAGTAGAGACCAGTGAGTCAGAGACACAGAGAAGCAAAAGTGAAGAGGTGGCCACACAGACTGGGAAACAAAACTATCTGGAGAGCTTTGTTTTTGAAACATCTTTGGAGGGCCGGAAAGAAGAGAACTGGGGAAAGAAAGAGAATGGCTCAGGTCCTTAAACATTGCTTTTAAGGGCTTTTAAGCCTCTTAAGCATCTATGAAACTAAGAGAAGAGCGAGCACAAATCAAGCACCAAAACCACTTCAGAGTAGGAGCATTTTTATTGTCATTCTTATTAGTTCTAACCATTGACAAAAGAAGAAGAAAAAAAAAATAGTTTAAGTGATTTAAAGTTAGTTCAGCCCAATTGTTCCTGCCTGCCCCTACTCCCCACGCTGCAAAAGGGAAAGGATTGATTGGATAGATCCTCCAAGCCCTCTTTCTGCACAACATGCAGCTTAACCTTTCCTGGGGGTAGAAACAGGGCACGAAAGGATAAACAGGGACAGGCACTGAACTTGCCTTTCTGCTGCTCTCTCTGACTAGGCTGGATGCCCCTCATTATGATTCTGGGATCCTTCCAATTCTGGGGAAAGATACATGTTTTTCTAAAGAAAACTCTTTCCTCTTCTCCTCCCTCCCCTTTCCACTTCTGCCTACCCATTTCTCTGTGATCAATCAAGAGCACAAGATAAAACTTTGCATTTTGAGCATAAAGATGGGAGAAAAATAAAGAAAAGCAGCAGAAGAATCTCTAAGTGATTTGCACCACCCCCAGAAGTCTTTATTTTATTCTGCCCTAAATGAAAACCTAAGCTCTTGTGAGACTAAAGCTTATGGTTAAGTGTTATTTCTTTTAATTGAAAGGACACTTTGTCTTGCTCACGTGTGAAGACCTGTTATACAGAATACAGAAAAACTTGACCCACAACACAAGAACAAAATTGCACGTGAACGTTAAAAAGATCAGTCTGTGAGTTGGGGCAAGAGGAAGACCTTGCAATTTGAAAGAAAAAAAAATATACACAGACTCTTGCGTGACGTAGAGCAACTACAACATCATTAGTCTAACAGTGAAGAAAAGATTGCAGGATTGAAGTGTGCTACTGATCATTTTGGCTGTCTGGGAATCCTTGAGATTGACCTGCAACATGGGAAAGTTCAAACACTTTTGTGGAAACTGGGAGAGCTCAGCACCTTGCAGGGCCATGCTTATTTATATGAGATTAAAAGGGAAACATGATATTAGAAGAGTCAGTTTTGTCTATAGATTTATTTGTATATATTTTGTTTTATTTTAATTTTATGCTTCTATCTCTTTGATGCCCTTGATTCTTTAAATCAGTGATGAAGATTAAAAGTTCCAAGAAGGTAAATTTAAATTCATTTTATAATTCATGTTCATTAAAAGACTTAAGACATAAAAACATGCTTTATATGATATTCAGTGGAACGAATTAGAAAGGAATTATTATGAAAGTGTTTAATTTCTCTAGTGCTGTGTAAACATTATTGCAATTCTGTTCCTGTTTTCATACCCTGAATTCTCTTTCTCCCCATAGTTCTATTCCTGGATGGCTACAATACAGTAATTTTCAAATATAGCAAATTATATCACAGTTTTTGAAATATGAAATAGTCCAAATGAAACTAAAAACCCAAGGGGTTGTCACTGAGGTCAATATAGACAGTCCTACTCAGCTGTGGATGAAACCCTTGGGAGACATCACTATATTAATTTCCACTCACAGTCTAGCCTGAGGAAAGAATCCAAATCCACAGAGGAAAAATGCTAAATACCTTCATCTTTGGTATCATCTTATTCCCAAGTATTTTCAGCTCATGTTTTCACAAAATGTCTCTAGCTGTATCTATTCAGTCTCGGAGGCCACTGATTCTTGGTTTATCTGTCTCCACCAGTTCTTGAACTATGCTCAAGAAGCATTACAGACAGCAGGGGAGCAGGGAGGAATTAACTTTGTTCAGCAAGCCAGTTTTCCCAGGTTCACACAGCTCTGCACAGATGTGATTCTCAGGTTCGTGACAGATGCTTTTGAAGAATGTGTCATTGCAGGCTCTCCATACATTGTTCCTCTCTTCCTGTCACACTGAGTACTCTCTGAAGAACTCTTAGAGTATTTGTTCTGCACAACGCTTAATAGCATTCCCAGACAGCCTTTACAGAGCTACAGCTACAGGCCACCCATCTTGTTTCAAGTGCTTTAACAATTCCTGAAGATTTTGGTTTCAAAAGTTTTGAACCCATTCATTAAAGGTCTCTATGTTTTTTGCTGAAGAATTGAAACACAGAATAAAGTATCTTTTATTCAAGGAAACATGCATATATTTTTTTTCCCAACAACTGCCAGAACATTGCCATTGTCTCTGACCCTTAAAAAAACAGACTGAATACTGCCAACTAGGAATGCTCAGAAAAAATATTCAATATGACAGTGGGGAGGGGAGAAGTGCGGATATACCTGATTTGTGGTACAGAGCTGTCAGCAAAGGACTGCCAGTAAAAAGATGTCCCTCTTTTTACAGGCTTTTTAAATTTTGAAGATTATGCAGGGAGAAGTATGAGGGGAAAAGTGCTCCTAGCTAGTTTCAGAAAGTTCAGTCAAATGGTTGAACAGATCACTGGGATGCTCCAGCTATTATGCAGCAGTCTGGTACATACAATCAAAGAAAAAACAGCTTTCTCGCCAGTGGCTGAATTCAGCATAAAAATATGTCCAGGTCTATGCACTGCACTAACTTAGACTATTTCCAGCTTTGGAGTTTGAAGTAATTATGCTAAATCATTGAAATTACACCTTGCTTTTCATCTTCTAAATTTATTTGCTACTATTTTTTTTCATCCTAAATCAGGAAAATTTTGTTTTCATGAAGGGTACTTTGCTTTTTTCACCTATTTCTATATGGCATGACAGAACTGAGAAAATGCAATCATCCCAAATCACGGAGATGATTTGGGGCAGCCAGCATGGCATTACTAGGGGCAGGTCCTGCATGACTAACCTAGTGGCCTTCTATGACAGTTACTGTGTCGGTAGATAGAGGATGACCTGTGGACATGATCTATGTGGACTTCTGTGAGGCCTTTGACATGGTCCCCCACAACATCCTGATTGATATATTGGAGAGATATGGATTTGATGGGTGGACTGTTCAGTGGATAAGGAACTGGCTGGATAGTCGCATCCAGAGGGTGGTGGTCAATGGCCTGAGGTCCAGCTGGAGAGCTGTCGCAAGTGGGGTCCCTCAAGGGTCCGTGCTGGGACTTGTACTTTTCAACATTTTTATCAATGATATAGACAGACGATTCGAGAGCACCAGTAGCAAGTTTGCAGATGACACCACGTTGTGTGGTGTTGTCGATATGCCGGAGGGACAGGACGTCATCCAGAGGGACTTGGATAGGATAGAGAAGAGGGCCCAGATGAACCTCATGAGGTTCAACAAGAGCAAGTGCAGGGTTCTGCACCTGGGCCAGAACAATCCATGCTATCAGTACACACTGGGGGATGAGGTATCAGAAAGCAGCACTGAAGGAAGGGACTTGGGGGTGCTGATGGACAAGAGGCTGGACATGAGCAGGTGGTGCACACTTGCAGCCCAGAAGGCTAATCGCATCCTGGGCTGCATCAAGAGATGTGGTTCTGCCACTTTACTCTGCTCTGGTGAGACCCTACCTGGAGTTTTAACAAAACAGGAAATTGACTAAAGGTATCTATTTTGTCTGAAGTTCAAACACAAGTTATTCTATGAAGTGAGATGGTGTGGTAGAAGAAATAGTATTCAAATGTGTTAAAGTCTGTGATTCATGGACTGTCTGTCATGTAATACAAGATGGGGACTTTAAAATTATGCCAGATATGTTAGGACTTTAGAAGTTAAAAATAATTAATGGAATTCAATTTGAAGGGTATTATAATCTAATGTACACACATAGTGTTCAAAGGTCATGTCTATATATTAGAAATGTCTACATATAACACATGAATAAATAATTCACCCTGGCCTCAGGAGACTCAAGGATTAGAATCAATTATTATAAAGCTTTGTTGTTACTGTTGTTCTGCACATAGTGATAAAGATGCTACCCTGCCGGATCTTCAGATTAGGTATTCATTAAGTCTCTATATCTTTAAAGGAAGTTTAAATCTATAACCTTGGGTTTGCATCATCTTATCACCTGCAGCAAAGTTCTTCAACATCAGCATTTCACAGACTACTACAATATGTTGTGTAATAATTTGCAGTGTAAACTATCCCCAGGCTTTCTGACAGTCAGGTCGCCAATGAAAAATTCCTGACATGATCAAAAAGGATGAAGGAGAAAAACCCCAAACAGATAGGAAAGGGGAATATATCCAGATAAATGTATAGAAAAATCAGATTAAAGAGTAACTAATTTAAGAACTGAGTCAAAAGCCATACAGCTGAAATTGTTCTGGATTTCTTTTCAAAAAGCAGCATTTCAGATTCTTGTGGAAAGAATGTGATCAAAATGAGGGAAATGCTTTCAAACTTGGGGATATGACACATTAGAATTCCAAAGCAGACACTGATCAGTATTAAGCAACGAGTTTTCATTTGCAGATCTCATGTAAAATTAATTTTCATAATTCTCTTAGTTCCTGTCTACATATACATATTTTTTTCTCATTATCTACTTTATTACCATATTTGAATTCTCCTATTTTATGTCTGGGAAACAAAGATGCGAGATAGGTATATTACTACGACTCAGTGAAAAATGCACTCCTGAATCTCAAACAACTAGTCCCATTAACTGAAGCAACATTCTCTCTAAAAATGTTAGTGTGGCATTAAAAAGGGGACAAAGTATAAACTATTCCACTGAATAATCAATTCAAGTGAATTTATTGCTAAAGTTATGTTGGGATGTGGCATTTGAAGTGCTTCTTATGCAATAAGATTTCCTGTTTAAAGTTCACGATTTAGTTTGACACGTTCTTCTAATAGCATGTTTAGAAGCCACAGACTGAGAGATAATGCCATCAGCAGTGACCCATTAACTCCATATTAACAAGCAAATTCAACACAGTCACTCCTACCAAATACACCTGAGTTCTTCCATTTAAGAATCAGGAAACGTCTGACTGCTTAGCAAGCAAGATTTAACAAGATTACAGCCCAAGGAAGTGTAGCTTCAGGCTGTTGTCACATTCACTCTAACTCATATTCATAATGTCTTCTGATCTATCTCTAGGCTCATAATGTGCAAGAGGGGAAAAAAACCCCACATATGGATTTTACTTTTTTACCAGCTTCGTAGCTAAAGAAGAGGAAACAGGATCAGTAAAAGG
>VXBW01004974.1:117295-135689 GCA_013400375.1 Thinocorus orbignyianus
AAATATTTATACAACACTGTCTTCTTCACAGCTCTGGTGTCATAAAGTGCAAAACAACTACTTTAGGGGTTGATGCCACACTTTATAGCAAGGAATTCTGAGGCAATATCAAAGTAATGTTGCAATTACGGAAGTTCTAGTGACAGCATTTACCTCTATCCTGCAGAGGTTCAGTGAAGTGGGCAGATTGGTTCTCTGCCTTTCAGTATTGCAGTATTCCAGAATATTCATGTGAAAGAATGAAGTTTGGCATAAAAAAAGTATCCTTTATCCTTCTTGACCTTCCTTTTTTTTTTTTTTTTTTTTTTTTTTTTTTCTTCTACTGTTTGCNTTTTCCAAGAAACTATTTGGTTTGCAGAAATAGACTGGTTTAATAAAACTGGTCTTCTTCCTTCTACTAAAAGTTTACCTGCGAGAGCCCCGAACATAATAAAATCAGATTATGAAGGCAATCATATTTACTTGTAATAAATCAAATCTTGCAGACATCAGTTAAGTCTCCCTTACTGCACTGGGACAATATCGTGCATGCATACATCAATACCTGAGGTGTCAGAAATATATTTCATAAGTTCAGAAAAATTGCATACACACTTGCAGCACCATTATGAGCAGTGAATTTGTAATGTGAACATTATGATGTATAAAGTGGCTTTGTTCCTACATTTAATAAGCACCACATGTCAAGCCCACAAACATAATGGAATTTGCTGGTGATTTCTTACCATTAGATGTAGGTTATTGTTTTCAGGAAGAGAACTTTTCCACACTTTATCAACAGTATCCAATTTTAAGAAGCCATCTTCTTTCTCTCCTCTGAATGTAGTAGGTTCTTTAGATTAGTGAAATAAAATAAAATCCCAGCCAGTGGGATACTCAGTTAAGTTAAACTGAAGTAAATGCAAGACAGTTCGAGTTCTGGGAAAATGTTTCCTTTGGACTACCTCTGCAGAATATGTCTTTATTATTCTAATTCTGGCACAGGTTAGGGTGCCAGAGCATTTAAAAAATCTTTATACATCCTGGAAAGGCTGGGTTGCACAGAGAACTTTTTCTTACAGGACTCCTTAGGTTTTACCTAAGGTACAATGTGCCAGCCCAGCATAACAGCTGCAGTACAACTCAAGCACAAATGCAGAGGGATTTTCAACTGTCTCACCTAGTAAGGTCCATTAACATGCTTATTATTTGAGAAAGCCCCTGACAGTTTACTGCTGTTTAGACAATTATTCTATCACCTGATGACTCCTCCATGCCCAGGAAAGTACAACAGAACAACAGAAAGATAGTACAGGAACTATATTACATTTAGGTGAGGCACTGAAATCCTATACTTCCCAATAATTTTATATTATCCTGTGTAATGCAAATCTATGTAAGTTGGGGATCTCAAAATTGCAATATCAAATTAAGTAACTTTTGCCGCATTTGTCAGAGAATTCACCAAAACTTTTCAATTTACAAACAGATCAAGGTTAAGTGACTTCCTGATTATCCCAGTAGTCAACATCAGAGGAAAGAATTGAATATTTCAGTCTTTGTGGATATTTCTCACTGAATAGCTGTGGAAACCCATGAACATATATTAGTTATATTGTTAAGTTCATATCTTGAGATGCTCAATAAAATTAAAGCACTTTAATTGACCAGAGGTATTTTATGCCCAGTAGTACAAATGAGCAGCAGACCTCACTCCTCCCTGTTGTATAGTTTAAGTAACCGGTTATTGCTTTGCACTTTTTATCACCTTTCCTTGTGCTCACATTACACAAGTGCAGGCAGTGGAGGACCAAAGTGAGGAGTAACAAATAGTGGCTAACAATGCTGTTTTCTTAAAAACGTTCGCAGCGTCTCATCTTGCTCTCACCGCAGTCTATTCCCTTACCTGTGCTCCTTCGTACAGGTTCTGCCAGTAAATACCCACAGTCCAGCTGAGACAGTCTGATGTATTAAATAGGAATGTTCCTTGTTCCAGTTGATGCTTGTCTAAACTGTTGTTGGAAAGCATGTCTGTCATTTATGCAGTGATAAGTTAAGTATGGCTAGTTTAATATGGCTAATTTGTGTAGCAGGAGCCACAGTAAGAGTGGCTTCCAGTGCAGGCTGCACTAACTTGCCTGGAATGCAGACTGACGCTTCAAGCAGCTAATGTGCAGCTGAGGCCTTATTTACATTATCGTGAGCAGAGACAACAATTAAATTAAAGTTAGGACTATATCTACAACTTTTGGAGTCATTCTGGGGGAATCACTGCAGACTCATCATGTGAGATCAGCCCCTTTTGTGGGGAAACTGGTCATGGAACTGGCTGGAATAGAGGCAGAATAAGTGCATGGAAAGAAAGTAACCAACTGAAAGGGTGTGGAACTGATGTCTGAAGAGGATCACACTCATTTTAAGATTGTTTGATACCTCAGACCCAGAATTAATTGCTAATGCAGTATAGTGTCTAGAAAGGTACTATTGCACAAGAAAATGATGAATCCACACAAAATAAATTTTCCTTGAAATTAGTTTATTTTCTTAATTATGAGTAATACAATAACACTAGTGCATTTAGAGGAAGAGTGATTATCTGCTTGCTGTGCACTTCAGTACTGCCCATTAGAACTATTTTACTGGGGAGAAGGTAAATTATAATATTGCAATATCAAGTTGATAGACATCTTGAATATTGAACTGTGGAAACAATTTTTCTTGAACGGTGAAATAAAAGATCTTTAACATGTACAAATAAATAAAGAAAAATAATCCCTGTAGACTCTAATCCAACCAGATGATATGAGCCATTAATATTTACTAATACAAAAGGAAACTGTGGGTGGTTGGGCCCTAAAATTTTTGCTGGTTTTATAATGGGAATAAAGACAGCAGTGTCCTATTTTCATTCCTTGGAAAGTCTGTTTTGCATTCTCTTAACAAGACCATTCATAGTGTTGTAAACTTTATTCAATGTTGTGACTTATTCTCAAGCAAGTTTACTCTGTAGTGTTTGTGTGTTTCCCAGCAGAGATCATAAGATCAGATTTAATCAGTAGAGGTTCATATCACCAATGACTTCTCATTTTGTTTTTGTTTCCCTTCTCCATATGAAATTGCCTGAGGCTATTTACAGCTCTGTTCTCTAACAATATTTTTTTATTTATTTATTTTTTTTCCCTGAGTAACATTAAAACAATCCATTATTTAAAAGAATCAGTAAACTTCATTCCTAGAAAGACACTATTTCTACACCCCACTTCTTCTGGTTTAAGTCAGGCCCTGGTTTCACAAGCATTTGTTTAAGGTAACTTTTTTCAGTCCACATTCCCTGACCACACTGCCTAGTTGTTTTTTCTTGCCACTGTTCCCTCTCCAGTGACCCCTCTATTACCCCAACACAATGTTTGCACAGTCCTGTACACAGGAAGAAAACATGATTTCAAACAACAATGAGAAGTGTCAGGTGTCTGGCTGATCATTTCCCCAATGAGGTACACCATTCTTACAGGAAATGTACTGGCAAAAGTGAGACAGGGAGGAGAGGGGAAGGCCACATAAATTGTCCTTTTCACTGGCAGGAGTGTCCAGGAAACCTCTCACTAAGGATAACGTCACTGTCTGAAACAATCAAACATAAGAGATCATGCCACTGTTGTATCCATGGTCATTGTTTATGTGATGAGTCTGGAGAAGAGACAGCAGATCACAATCCTAGCACTTCAAAAAGGTAGGAGCAATGACATTAAAAGAAAACCCTAAATACCTTTTCAGGTCTGGTTCCCTTGATTTGTTAGCACTGACAAACTTCACAGCACACCCATGAAGGTTTTTATTGCTAAATCTGCATACAATATTTCAGGCAAAATTTGGGGTTTTGGTAAAAGTTTAGATTTTGAAAATCAATCGTTCCATTGAGAGACATTTTAAAATAAACTCTGTTCATTCTTACAAAGCTAGCTTTCTTATTTTGGCTTTACTAAGAGAAATATTTTCAAGATATATTCAATGTTATAAAAACCCCCACATTTGTAAGCTCTTATTTAAATTGATTTTTTCAACACTTCCTTCAATATTACAGGGTATATTTAAAGCTTCAAAATCTAGGTGAAAGATCTAAAGAAGGCTTTAAGACTTTTTTAATCTCTGTTTTTATGTCTATAACTTGTATAAACGTTGACCTAATTAGTTCATTATCTTAAAGGAGTACCAAAGCTGTTATTATTACCATATGGATTTTTCAAATTAAAAATCAAAATACATGGAGAGTAGAGGCAAAATGATCAAAGTGTCCATCAGTACAGTGTAACTAAGTTGAAGCACAGCAACTTGGTTTTCCACAGTGCACAGCTTTTTCAAAATTCAGGTTCCATTGATTTCAGTTGCAGATGTGCGCACTCAGCATTTCTACGAGTCAAGATCTAGGAATCTTAAGTTAGTATTAGAAAATTAGGAACATATTCAATTAAGCCGCTGGAGAAACTGATTTAAAAGTCTTGCCCAAGATTACACACCCAGACTTAGTGGGAGAAACATAGAGTAAGGTGTTTCCTGAAGGACAGAGATCTCCCTTTACAGGAACTTGTCTTTCAAAACTTTGCCTCATTCATTTTCCAGATGAAGCCACCCCTCATACAAAAGCCTGGTTTATTCTCAGAAGCACTAAAAAATTAGGCAGGTCTCCTTTGAGAAGAAAAATGCATTAATGTTGCGTGGCTAACATTTGCTTTGGCTCTTCCTATGTTCTGAACACTTGTTTTTATAAGTTCAGTAGAATATACTGAATATAAAAAACAATGGAAAACATTGGTTACATAATGTGGGAATTTATCTTCCCACATGGTCATCATCAGTACAGAAGTGCTGCGATTTGAAAACATTATTAGTTTCCACCTCCATTCTTTAGAAGTTCATATACTGACCTTGTTAGTATGGTTCCCAAGTATCTTCCAGTAGAAGAATACCTGATGATTTATTCTTTCAGTATCTCCATAGAGATATAGGACTGACTGAGTCTTTGGTTTAGTGGCATCTTCTTTTCTGTACGTACTATTAGAAGCAAGGTCAATCCAGTTTGCCCTGCTTTCACAGAAAAGAACAACACTGACAGCTGTGGTGATCCTTAGATTCTGAGCAGTGGTTCCAAGAAAAATATATTATACGACAATGTAATTAAAATAATATCAGAATAAATACCCATGCAATTATTCCAGAAGCAAGAAATTTTATCATCATTTCCTACCTTTTGAGAACTCAGTTTTCCAATGTACTGTTGTAGTGTTAATTTTGAAAACAATATCCTGAACAAAAAACCACAAAACAATTTCCCAAGAATTCTTGATATGAAACCACCTTGATCTGTGACATGAAATATTTGAATACCCAGCATAGTTCTCTACTGCTTGAAGTATTCAGATGAAGCTGATTATGGAAGGTTAGTTGGAACTGAAGTTGAGGAAACAAAGCTTGACCTTGTGATTAAAAAATACAGGCACATAGGACATGCAGAAAATGAACTGACAGCAAACATGATCTTAGCAGTTCCATTTTGTTTATCTAACAGGTGTCCAGAAAGAAGGAATCTGTAAGAACAATTAAAGCAAGAAATAAAAAAGATTGGATTAAAGTCCTCTGAATATTTAAATGTTTAATCTTGCATTGAAATGGACACACTTTTTCTTGGCATTGTATTTTGGAATTCTCTGTTTGCAGCACTTGCCTGTAAAAAGCTCTGTGTCATCTTATGAGAACAGAAAACTCTTGCATCCCATTTCAGTGCCTCACCCCCCTCACAGTAAAGAACTTCTTCCTCTACCTTCTTTCAGTTTAAAACTATTACCACTCATTCTATCACTACACTCTGTCATAGAGAGTCCTTCCCATCTCTTCTGTAGGCCCCCTTTAGGTACTGAAAGTCTGCTGTAAGGTCTCCCTGGAACCTTCTGTTCTTGAGGGTGAGCATCGCCAACTCGCTCTTCCAGTCCTCGTAGGAGAGGTTCTCCAGCCCTCTGATCATCTTCATGGTCCTCCACTGGACCCATTCCGACAGGTCCATGTCCTTGCTATTCTGGAGACTCCAGAGCTGGATGAGGTACTCCAGATGGAGTCTCCTGAGAGCGGAGTAGAGGGATAAAACCACCTCCCTCTATCTGCTGGCCATACTTCTTTTGATGTGGCCCAGGATGTGGTTGACTCTCTAGGCTGCAAGTGCACATTGTCGACTCCTGTTGAACTTCTCATCCACTGATACTCCTAAGTCTTTCTCCTCAGGATTGCTTTCATACCGTTCTTCTCCAACCTGTATTTCTGCTTGGGATTTCCCTGATCCAGATGCAGGACCCTTCGTTTGGCCTGAGTGAACTTCATCAGTTTCATGCGGGTCCACTTCTCAGGCCTATCCCTCTGGGTAGCATCCCTTCCCTCCAGTGTGTCTACCACACCACACAGCTTGGTGTCATCAGCAAACTTGCTGGGGATGCACTCAATCCCACTCTACATGTCTCTGTTAAATAGCACTGGTCCCAGTACTGACCCCTGAGGAACACCACTCATCACTGGCTGCCGCTTGGACATGGAGCTGTTGACTACAACCCTTCAATTGTGGCCATCCAGCCAGTTCCTNGGTCCTCCACTGGACCCATTCCGACAGGTCCATGTCCTTGCTATTCTGGAGACTCCAGAGCTGGATGAGGTACTCCAGATGGAGTCTCCTGAGAGCGGAGTAGAGGGATAAAACCACCTCCCTCTATCTGCTGGCCATACTTCTTTTGATGTGGCCCAGGATGTGGTTGACTCTCTAGGCTGCAAGTGCACATTGTCGACTCCTGTTGAACTTCTCATCCACTGATACTCCTAAGTCTTTCTCCTCAGGATTGCTTTCATACCGTTCTTCTCCAACCTGTATTTCTGCTTGGGATTTCCCTGATCCAGATGCAGGACCCTTCGTTTGGCCTGAGTGAACTTCATCAGTTTCATGCGGGTCCACTTCTCAGGCCTATCCCTCTGGGTAGCATCCCTTCCCTCCAGTGTGTCTACCACACCACACAGCTTGGTGTCATCAGCAAACTTGCTGGGGATGCACTCAATCCCACTCTACATGTCTCTGTTAAATAGCACTGGTCCCAGTACTGACCCCTGAGGAACACCACTCATCACTGGCTGCCGCTTGGACATGGAGCTGTTGACTACAACCCTTCAATTGTGGCCATCCAGCCAGTTCCTTCTCCACTGAGTGGGCCATCCATCGAATCCATAACTTCTTGCATGCCCTTCCATGCAAACTGCTGCACCATGTCAGCACTGGCTGAAATGGCTGAAATGCCACGACCTGTTCTCCTGTCCTGCTCGCCACACTCCCCAGGGCCACCTTTTAAGGGAGTGGGGCTGGCCACTGCCGCTGGCCCTGCCCCTGCCTCATCAGTTGCCCTTGCACAAGCTGCCAGCTCCCTGCAGGTCCTGCACTGCCCTGGTCTTTCCCTGCCTCAGAAAAGCTACTTCATTACTTATTTTCTTATTTATATGTGTTAGTAGCTATTTTCTGATCTAATGATTCAAAGGTGTCATGGTTTGGGCCAAACTGGCCAATGACAAGATGACTCTTCTTCACCTCTGACTCCAAGGAGGGAAAGAAGAGTGAACGAAATATTAAAAATAAAAATTAAAAAAAAAAAAAAAAAAAGAAATAGATGCAATATATACAAATATATATGTGTATAAAATCACAAGAAGATCCCATGGAAATGTCACTGGCAGGCACTGGGAAAGACTGGTCTCGGTGAATGGGCACTGTATTCCAGAACATACTGATGGGGTTTGAAGGTAGACCAGCTGATAGCGTCTTCCTTGGTAATTAGTCATCAAAGAAAGACATTCACTGAAAAAGCAGCCATTGAAAAAGAGCCAACCTGACCCCTTTGATAACTTCAGCTTTTACACTGTGCATGGCAGATGGGATGGGATATCTCATTGGTCAGTTTGGGTTGTCTGACCTGTCCACTCCTCCCCACAGGTGCAACCCTTCCACAAGGTAAACAACCAAGTCAGCTGACCCTGATTGCCACAGCAACAAGTGTATGCAAAAGCCACTCTCACTGAACAGAAAGTTGGCTCTACTCCACCCCAAACCAGGACAAAAGGATATCCCCACTTACTAAGATTACAAAGCTTTATCTCCATAAGTAGACAGTTTACCACTTTGAGCACTTTCACCATTTATTCCAATTGAATGTCATGCAAACCTGATCAGTTAAAGGAAAGTTATTGCCAAAAATTTCTCACTGTGCCGCCAGGAAGAAAACAACCTTTTCCAAAGTATGTGCGTTGTGATCTCCAAGAATGCAAATAATTTCTACCTATCTAAAATCAATTAAAAAGAAAAAAAAAAAAAAAAGCAATTTGGCATATTATACAAAGAAAGAAAAGGCCTGGAAGCATTTCAAGTCAGCACAGTCTTCAGAACTAATTGTTCTAAAGAGTTAGAAAAGCCAACTGAGCAAAAGTCTCCCTAGGCACACCAGAATACTAGCAGGCAATGGAAAATCAACTGGTGTGGATGGCAAGAAGTCACAAAATATCACAGAATAGATGCAAATAAACCCTGATTGAAAACTGAAAAGGTGTTTAGCATGTCTATGTAGACATAGTTTCTGTGATTAGCAGATACAAGGATGTAAGACCTCAGGGAGGTTTTACACTGAGGGATGGTACACTGGCATTAGACTCTGAGAAGAAACCTAGCATGTCTACCTTCACTGCTGTCTCACAGAGCAACACAAATGTTCCCATGGCCTAACTTGCTCTAGTTCTTTACCTCCGTAATAGCAAACCCGACCCATTTTGGCAATTCAATATAAGAACATATTTTGTACATGTTTCTCAACAGTATGCTAATATTTAGACAAGCCATAGCCTCAGATTATTTCTGCAGACCAGATTAAAAAAAAAACAACAAACAACATAATAGCACTCATGTCAAAATAACAATATTCCTTCTAGCTTTACGTCCAGTGTGACTTACGTCTACAGTGCTGGGTTAAGAAGGCACTGACTTCTGAGTCATAGTGCCTTCATCATTTTTGGTGTTCTTCTGATTCTTGATGTACTAAAGGGACATGTAGGTACTCTTTTCTCCTCCTTTTTCCCAGAGAACAGGTTTACCAGCACAAAATGTGTTCACCACAGTGCATTAGCTGCTTTGTTCTTCTGAAAGAGGAGAGCAGAGATGGTCTATAAAGTTGACATTGGTATCTAACTTGAAACTTCTCCAAAACACCTTCCAGTCTAAACTGTTCACATTTTCATTGAATTACAAAGAATTTTGTCCTGTTTACAGTAAAATGAGATGCAGAAAGAGTAAGAAATCAAAGCCAGACAAGACAGAAAAGGAGTAGAAAAATGTTCATTGGGACACTGTGTTACACAAGAACCCCAAAGCTGTGGATTTATTTCTGAAAAAGCCTAATACTGAACAAAATGTAATTTCTACATATATGATTTCTATAAAAATTAAGGATCAGCTGTATGCCAGGGGAAACTTACATGCCTACTGAATAATGTTGTGTGTCAAATGCACTTGAACCTAATTTAACCACAGCCAAAATGATTCAGCTGTGGTTATGCGGGTCAAGGAGGTTCCCAAGATATTTTTACAGCTGTCAGCACCGTCAGGCTGGAAAGTTTTTGGTGAGGAACAGCAGAAACTTTAGGAATTCAGCAGCACACAGCTCTGGAAGAAAAAGACACAAAACGCCACCTCATGTCAGTAAACTGATGGACGGGTTCCTGTTTCTACCCTGAACCTTTGGTACCCACTATAATCAAACCTCCCTGTAACTGCTCCCTCAGGAGCAAGCAAGATTTTACCATCGGCAAGAACCCAATGGAGGTGGAGCATCATACAGGCAGAACTGCCTGTCAATAGACATTAGGTACACTGGAAATGGTTGCAACATCTTTTTAGCAGCCTGACAAACCTACTGTGTGCACAATATAACAGAGAAGACACCTGGTAGTATGGGGCCACCACTGTGGCAAGAACAGAGGAAATAATGAAAGCTATTTAGAGATTGAGTTATTTAAAATCTCTCACAGCCTGTAGTATTTCACCTCTTATTTTTTCAATCCAGACAAAGGGGCAACTAGTAAATTCCAAATAATTTAAATTCATTCTGCATTATAAATATGGATTCGGTAGTACTCCATTTTATATCGTCTGATGATGATTGGAATCAACAGTGTTGAGTTGTTTACTCAATAATTTTTGATTCATTTTTTTTCATTTCATATTCTCATCAACAGAAAACAATATCAAAGTTCTGACTGAAAGCAGTCACTCATAGTTTCACCCTGGAGTCACCACAGAGAAGTTAAAGCCACAATACTTTAAATTCTTTCTGTCCTGCAGGACAAACTCTGTTGCATAATGTCATTTTTCTGTCAAACAAGCCTTTAGGTATAGAGTAAAATGTGTAAGCTTACAGAACCAAATTTTTATTTAACTGAACTCATACCTTTTTTCTATTAATATAAATTAACACTGTATAGAGTTGGAATACATAAAGCTGTATGAACCAGTGGTCTGTGTCATTAAGGCAATCAGGATAGAAATATTGCAAGAAAAGAGACCTGGTGTGTGGACTTAAAGTTTAGATTGCATGTGTGAGTGGCTTTGTCCCTGAGGTGGAGCTGGGTTGGGCTATTGTAACTGTTGAATTGAAGTGTTGAAACTAAAAGAAGTTATTGGTCTGGGCAGGGGGAATTTCAGGATAAATGCTCAGGCATGTTTGCATGGCCACAATATGCCAACAAGCTGAAATTTAAGGCTTACTGCTCTAAGCATCCACAGAGCAAATGCTCTTGAAACTAAAATGATAACTGGGAGCTTGAGCACAGGGTAATTACAGTCGTCAATGAAGTATAGCAGCACTCAGACCTCAAGACTTAAATCAGCTTTCTTGGGAATGTCCCAGACCCTTGTACCCAGAAGACCTGCACGTGAAACCTATTTGGGAAGCTGATCCTTGCTTCCTCTCAGCTGTTACCTAGTAACTAACTGCGGGAGTGCTTCCAGTCCATTTCACAGCAGAGTCGCACAGGTTAGCTTAAATGGCTCTGCCGTGCAGCCAGAAAGCCCAGGAAAATCAATGCTGTCAGCATTTTACTGAGACATTCAGTGAGTGCTCAGGAAGGAGGATGCATCCAGAAAGCATTGATTCCAGGAAATTTCAGGCGAAGTGTTTGATTCTTACCATCAGGAGCAAATTTCTGTTGGCGGGATCATTGCTGTCTAGTTCAAGATAGTGACTAATTACTACTTAGAGCAAGCTGTCACTATCCATCAGCTGCAGGGATATAGAACAGTTTATACCTTCTGATCAGCAGTCCTCTTCATCACTAGTGACTGCTTATTTATGGAGATAAGCTGCCATTGCTGACCAGCTGTTTCACACTATGGCTACCTCTGGGGATAAGCAATCATCATGAAGCAACAGATTATTACTGAGGCTGCAGATGCACAGGTATTTACAGCAATGAATTTACCATGTAGCAGCACCTAATTACAATCAGGCAGTACAACTGCCACAAACACATTCCTCTCTAAACTTTGTCCGCCTTACCTTTATCCCCCTCCTCACTCCTTGTTCTGATGATATGTATGTCATCTAATCAAATCCATCTCAGTTTCTATAAGTTGCCCTCTGTCCTCTTAGAAACTTTTTAGTTTGGCCTTTCCAGTCTTTACTTCTTCCTTCAGAATTTAAAGGTGTCTTTTTCTATATACGATTTTGTTACAGATTTTATTTCCCTATTGCCCATATTATGAATTAACTTGTTTATTCAATCTAGTTCTGATGATAAACTTGCTTGCCTGTTTCCCTTTATCTTCTTTGTCTGAACCCGGTTACACTGATTCAAATGGAGACAGAGAGACTTTAATGTGATTTCAACGCAGTTTTCTTAGTCAGGAGGTAACACAATCCAGGCTTCCCTATTTGATTTTTTCTTTCTACATATGTTGAGTATAGCATATGCATAATGGTTTCAAACATGAACAATAAAAGTGAACAAGCCTATGGTGAAGCATCTATTGTTTTCTAAATATTCATACTGAATCAGTATGAAAGAATGGATGGGCTAACTGTGGCTCAAGTTGTAAGGAAGTAATAAATGAATGACTGAGCAAAGGTTATGCTTTTCATTTCACACAGAGTTCGATTTGTAACAGGAGAGAGTCAGTCACATATCACCAAGGAGAAAGATTGTTGACAATAACTTAAACTGCTACAGTGGAGAGGTGTCAAATATTTTCTTGCTTGTTAGCTAGTAAAACCCAGACTCTTCAGGGTATGAGAGGAGGTGAACCCACCCATCAACCCATAGCTCACTGCTGAGTCTTGTATTCCAGGCCCTGCTTTGCCTCTGACCGTCCAAGGTCTTCAACATCAGCTAACCAAATTCAATGACATGACCTGGGCACATGCCTTTCAGTGTTATGGATACGGCATGAAAGGGAAAAGAGGGTCCTCTGTCTTCTCTACTGAAACTGTTTTAATTTGTATAAATGAATAACCACAGACGGGTTGGTGGGTGAGTGTGGGGGGGGGGGGGGACTGTAAAGCATATTGGTGGAGAAATGTTTGAAGAAACAAGTCCCTTTTCTTTCAGTCTTTAGTTAGTTAGCCAAGTGGATGCTGTTTGTTGTAAGAAGCTGAGAGAAACGTGGCTCAGAAGAAGAAAAGGCTTAAAGTATCTGTCTAGGATGTGGGGACTGGTACCAGAATTTTCTGCATTTTAGTTGATGCCATTACCATACATTGTGTGGTATGCTCTTGACATATTATCCTGCCAAAGTCTATTTCTTACATTTCAGGCAGAGTTTGGTCAAAAATGCATGAAAAATGATGAATCTTTTATTTGTTTTCTTTTTTTTTTTTTTTTTCCCAATTAAAAAATATTTCAGTAAAACATCCCTGAGAAGCTTTATTTGCTATGAACATATCAGACCAGACAGTGCCACTGCCAATCTCCTCAGCTCTCTGTCTTGTGTTCAAATTATACCATAAGTTAAAAAAGATGTATGACCTTGTACTCTCTAGAATGCCTGAAATGCATCTAGCTAAGAATATGAATTGTTTGCAGACTATGAATATGTTTCTATCTCAGCATGGTTTTTAGGCAACTAGAATATTCAAAGAATTCCAGCTGAAACTGGACCTGTCACCCTTTCTATTTTATAGCACTGTCAAACCCTTTTCCTTTTAAACATTTTTCCAAAAGAAATAATGTCTCTTCTAAAATTTTTGCTTGCTTTTCCTTTCCTTTTTGCACATAATCATCCTCTGCTTTCAAAAAATGTGAACAGTGAATCATATTTTTTTAATCTGAAAACATTTACAAGCCAAGATTCCCTGTAGATCTCATGCTGAGAATGCACTCATTGTTAAAAAAATTTAGAGAGCGGAAAAATCCATTACTAGCATTTTGTATATTTAAAGCAGGAATATATGATTATTAAATCCGATTTCCATAACTTTTACAATGATGTCTAAGAGTACAGATATACTTGTATTGTTTCAGTCTCGTGTTGTGAGAGATTGCCCCCTTCTTTTTACGCTCATTGAAAATTCATGCAAATAGCTTACACTGAACTCTGATGACACTGTTTTAATCAAATGTAGAGACACTGAAAATTATTCCAATATGCAGGTTTTGGGGCAAGATGGATTCCTTGAATGGAAAGAATTCCAGTTGCAAAGAACAGTAACCTAGTTCAGTAAGATTTTTTAAATGAAGTATTAAAAATTTTAAAAGTTACTTCTTTATGAATCAGTTTCTTTAAAGAATCTTCTTTAAAATTCGGTTTGCAGTGCTCATTTGTAAAGTCTTTGAGAGACAGAAGATTTAACAAAGCTTTTAAAGCAGGGTGTTTTTTTACTGTTCCTCATAAAACTGGCAGAGGACAATCCTGTTCTCATTAGAGACAAGAATGAAACAGAATATGAGCTTTGAAGAAACTTATCTTCCTTTTCCTTTTCCTTTTCCTTTTCCTTTTCCTTTTCCTTTTCCTTTTCCTTTTCCTTTTCCTTTTCCTTTTCCTTTTCCTTTTCCTTTTCCTTTTCCTTTTCTTTTCCTTTCCCTTTCCCTTTCCCTTTTTTCCTTTCTCATTCCCATTTCCCCTTCCTCTTTCCCCCTGCCCTTCCTTCCTGCTTTCTCCCTCCTCTTTCCTTTTCTCCTTTTTCCTTTTTCCATCAACTTGCTTCCTTCCCTTCCCCTTGCCTCCTGCTTCAGAGAAGTGTTTACCAAGCCTGGACATCACTGTTACCATCTAAGGAGAAATGAAAGGAAATTTTCAAATCCAATTATCCCTAATCTTTGTGAGGTTTTGATCCAAATCTATGCATGGACAGTCCTATACAACATTACAGACACTCACCTTGGCAGTGGCTCAAGATGTGCATTCTCCCTCCAGGAGGTCGTCAAACCCTTTCTGGCAGTTATTGTGCAACACACCTTTAGATCCCAACTTCTAGCTAGTAAGTGATTTCTGAATGTCTATTTGCTGTGTAGTCTGAACAAACAGGATTAAAATTATTGCTCATTTCCACACTGTTTAACTTTTATTTTTTCTTTATTAGTGCCACCAGTTACATCCCTTAAGTTTAATGCATTTTTCTCTTCCCTGGCTAAACAATGTACTTTTTATGCATAATAAAGAGCAAATAGTAGACCTTGTGCATGTGTGAATGGAGAATTAGTTATAAGCAGCAGCTGCCATTCTCCAAGTATCTGTGAGAACAAAGTGTTCTTTCACATAGCAAGCAAAGATAATAATAATTTTTTGATGCTTTCTAGAGTTCAACCAAGAAGGCAAAGTGGATTCACGCTATGAGTAGAAGAGCTCCGTGGAAACAGTCTTGTCAGTCTTGTCAAACACCAGGTTGATGCTTACCCAGCTGCCTGCAAGACTTTTCTGCTCATCACAGCACGTGCTGATAAAAAAAAGGTAACTTGAATAGTTTCTGCATTATGCTTCTGACCCCTGTACTGAAGTCATGAAGGGTCACATTGACAACTGCTGGACAGATTTCTCGTATTCAGAGGTTTTTTCCAGAAATTATTCTTCATGGCATGTCTATGGGGTTAAGTGGCATAAAGAGGCTGTGCGGGTGGAATTTTTATCTTTAAACTTACTAATTCTGCAAAGTGCCTTCAGATTTCCACAGCTTGAAAATATCCTTAAGCAGTAGTAATTTGGAGGCTCTTATCCTTATTTCAGATGATCGCTTTTCACTACTACTCACACGATTCTGCCTAAAGTAATGAATTAAAAAGGAGGAAAGTATTAGCAAGTAAAATCACGAGTGCCATCATGCTTCTAGTAGAGCAACTAGGAGAAGTAAATTAGACAACCTCTACCTTAATCTGATAATAGCTGCACAAGCCAAGGGGGTTTGTTTCTGCCAAAAATTCAAAATCAGAAAGATAAAAAGTGGAAGTGTAGACAGCTGCATTATGTTTTCTAAAATATTTCTAAATGAGAGTGAGATTTTCTTTCAAAATCTAATGATGCACCAACTCCCACTTTGAGATTTTTAGAAAAGCATGTTATCTGACACTTCTGGAAACATGGCAACTTATGTCAATGCGTAAATGAAGAAGAGCAGGCAAGCAAGGAGGGCCTTGTTTTCCCAGCTCCCTGAGACTCCCACTTGTTAGGCTACCTCTGCTAACTTCAAATGACTGTAGCTTGTGAGTACTGTCAGTTCTGATTAATTTTTCTGACAGTCCCCAATCTCTGATTTTGCAGTCTCCCTTTGCATCAACTGCAGATGTACGACATTTGGTCTCCCTAGCCATATCCCCTTTGAGCCGTGAGTCTTGTCACGTTTTCCCTTCCAAACACTAACTGAATTATTTTTTCAGCACTGGGTAGAACAGAGCTGGACTCTCCAAATGGCACCCTGATTCATCTGTTTTATTGTCATATCTGCTTGTCTGATACCCCTGCCCTCTTTCTTTCACAGTCTCCCAGCGGCCAAGTAGAGAGGCAATATTTCCCATTCCTCAGCTCCAATAGCAGGGTCAATTATCTCTGCAAAATTGTTATTTCACCTCTCCAGTGGTTACCTGGTCCAACAATTTCTCGAGCCACGTTAGTGATTCCTTTGAGTTCAGGCTACACCCTGTATATTGTGTTTTCTCACTGAACTCAGTTGTTCTGTATTGGAACTCTTAAGCCTGAGATGCTCAAAAATACAGCAGGTTCCCAATCAGCTGTCCCCTGCTCTGTATGTCAACTGTGAGTGCACTGTTAACGCTGGAAACCCTATTAGCCCAATTAGCAAGTCTGATGTCGGATGCTGTCTACAGACTACTTAGTGTCTGCTTAAAGACTGATGCAATAAACAGTCACTCCAGTGAGATGAAGCCTTGAATACTAAAATAACAATACATATACATTGTTCTGTAGTTGGAAGAGTGTATCTTTCCCAGAAACTGTGAGAAAGAGCCAGCACAAAAATATATGAGTAGAGTTTCTTCTTGGAAAAAGTAGGATGAAGACATTTCTGTGGAACGAATTTGCTCTCCTCTCTGCCAAAGAAAATTTTTCTCTTACTCTCCTACAGCCTCTTGTGGGACACTTGTCAGTAGATATTCAACCAATTAACATCTTATTAAACAGAGAGCTTGCTATAGTCCAGTTCATCCTTCCCCCTCTATACATCTACCTATGCATTCTGGTATTCAAGTATTGTTTCAAAAAAGTTTGCTATGAAGGTGGATAAAAAACTTTGTTCGGCCTTCTACTCTCAATTTTTCTGGGTCAAGCTGTGCAGGGACCCTATGATTATGATTCTGCATTCCTTCTTTTGCACAACCACTGAAGACTCCTGAATTTCGTGGTTTCTCTCACTTAAAATCTTCTTCAGACAACATGAGAAATACAGAGGTCTGCCTCCCTTCAGTTCCTTGTGAAAAACTAAAAAGCAGAGTGTAGCCACTCAAGGTAGCTGTGTCCCCCTCACAGTACCCCCCTTCTATAGTTAATAATTGCTATTTTTTATTTCTACTTTCAAAGGACCTTTGAAATAGAAATAAAACCTCTGTAGCAGCAGGTTGCTATCAGTTGCTGTACCAGCACCATATGATGCAATATATGTTACATATTACATACGTTTTTTAATCTTTCAATTTGTTCTCTGCCAAGTCTCTTGACACCATGATATGCTATGAAATAAGTTTAAAATGTTTAACTTCAGAAATAACCTTCCTCTCAGAAATCTCTTTTAGGAAAAAGCTACAGTGACACAATGGAACAGATTTATATATAGAAAGAGAGATTTGCCCCTAAAAAATAAAAAAAACCCACCAAGTACTCAGAAGGGTGCAGAAGACAATCCCTACAATTTTAAGAAATTTGTGCTTCTACATATTGCATTGAAACACTGGCACTGCCATTGAATGCAATCAATTATTCGAACCTAACATTTATATTAAAAAATAGAGATTGTAAAATGGAATTTGACTTACTTCACTTTCATGAAACCCTATGCCATAAAAATGTCCTTTCTCTAATCAAAATATCACCTGAATGAAGTCATCATGTTTGGCCTGATTGCATTTTTTCTCCATATATGTGCAGCTGCATTTGCCTCTCCATAAATGTCATTTGATTATGAGAAAATAAACAGGGAAGGACTCACAGGGAGTAGGTACAGGGCCTGCTTGTTTACCTGCCGCAGCTTTCCGGGCTGAAGAACAAATGTCATGCAAATGGTGTACCAGCAATGAGCTGCCAATCATCCTGCCTTGGCATTCATGGTGATTTGCTAAATCATTTAAAGAGACATGCTTTACTAAATGAAAAAATATCAGCAGCAAGGGCCTGTGTTTAAACATGGGGCTGAGTTATTATCCCAGTAGGCTGGAATGAAATGAAGACATCTTCCAATTAAAGCTTGCAGATGAACCCAGACAAACCCCCCTTTTTTCATAAAGACAGGCAGATTATGATTGGGAGAGAACAGCGACAGAGGCTTTCATTACAAGCTGATTATGGTGATATAATTCCCAGTGCTGTGTGTCTGCGGGCCCAACTTCACATTTGAAGGTTTTTAATATAATTTCCTTAGGGTGAAATGCTGAAGATTTATTAAACTTTATGAAGGGCTTACAGATCCAATTTAAGAGGACATATCGTAGGGCAAAACTGACAGACGATAAAATACATTCCAAGAAGAAAGGAAGAAAGAAAGGAAGAAAGAAAGAAAGAGAGAAAGAAAGAAAGAGAGAAAGAAAGAAAGAAGGAAAGAAAGAGAGAGAGAAAGAAAGAGAGAAAGAAAGAGAGAGAGAAAGAGAGAGAGAAAGAGAGAGAGAAAGAGAGAGAGAAAGAGAGAGAGACAGAGAGAGAGAGAGA
>VXBW01004974.1:135846-158293 GCA_013400375.1 Thinocorus orbignyianus
GAAAGGAAGGAAGGGAGAAAGAGAGGAAGGAAGGAAGGAAGGAAGAAAGGAAGGAAGGAAGGAAGGGAGGGAGAGAGAGAAAGAAAGAAAAAGAGAAAGAAAGAAAGAAAGAGAGAAAGAAAGAAAAAGAGAGAAGGAAGGAAGGAAGGCAGGAAGGAAGGAAGGAAGGCAGGAAGGAAGGAAGGAAGGAGTTCAGTTTTGGAAGCCATCTAAAATGATTATTTGTTTATTTAAACTGTCCCACTTTTAAGCAACAGCTATAATTTCCTACGGTTTGTCAGAATTCTATTTTACCCAGGTTTGTTTCATGCTTAATAAAATCTAAGTGTTCAGATGCTTAATTTTTGAGAACTTAAAAAATGAATTGGTTCAAGAAAAACTGGACTAAATAATAGTTGATGAGGTTTTTTTCAGGTACATGTGTAAAGACCAAGTGTATTTCTGTCTTCACACGCTCCTTGATTCTCCATTTTATTCAGGTGTCACTATGTGATGGTATGTAGGTGCATATCCAATCACCCATACATCCATTTGGCTGCAAGTAAAAATAAGTGTAAATAAATATACAATAGTAACTATAAACATGTGAACAATTCTGAAAAGTCTCAACTAAACACATACACTTGTACAGATGCATGCACTCCATATCACAGTTGGCAGTGAGATTTTCCCCTACTGCATGTGTAGCTGTATCTTTGATATATGATATATGAAATATCAGGCTATGGTTATAATGTATATTCTGGAAAATACAAAAATAAGTCAACACATTGGGTTGTTAGAAAGTAGGGAGCAAGGGAGATAATAACAAGTTACAATGTCTTCTTTATTTATTATTTTTGCTGTTTAAGTGCCAGTTTATTCATTTAACTTCTAAAAGAAGAAGGGGAAACAAAAGTAATATAAATGGAATGATGAAGGGCAGCAGGATGTCACCCCAGATAAATTCAAAAACCTAAGTCCACCTCGCAAACACAAGGGTGAGAGCTAGCAGGGAAAATTGTCTTTTGAGGAACTGCAGTCAGTTCTTGCATTTTCCAAAGGAGAGTTTAGTATTCACAAAAGAGAATGACTCTGATCAGAGCTCCAACCTGAACTAGAGGTAAGAGAAGCAGCCAGCTGCTTTACATCACTCCCTTTGCTGTTTCATCAGTAGAAATTGGGGCTTGACAGAGAGGAAAAAAAAAAGAAAAAAAAAAAAAAGAATTCTAGGTATGACCTCTTCTTTTCAGAGTGGCATATTGTATATTCATTGGCTATGATGAGCAGGGATTGAATTGTAAAGGAGGATACCCTATTATATTTACACCTTTGATTAGGCAGCTAAATTGCACTTCCAACATCTGAAGGAGATCCAAAAGTCTCAGAAAGTGATGTCTCCTGAATAATTTGGATTTACAGAGAAAATCTTACATAGTGATGAATTTTGTTGCCTTAATCTGAAATGACCTTATTAGATCATGTTGTAAACTTTGCCACCAAGTCCACTTCTATTTTTGATCTAAGTCAATGTTTGATCTCAACTTTCCAGGCATAACCAACAAATATGCTAATTCTGGTTCTGATCTGGTACATGATCAGCATATTTCACCTTTTCTTCAAAATATAAACTATCTTCTAAAAGATTACTATAAGAAACTGCAAAGAAAACGCATGTTAACAGAGACATGCTAATTTAAAGACACTCATTTAAGCTCTTGGTTTGGCTTTTTCTCCTGGAAAGGACACAGGAAGAAAACTAGGCTTTTTGTCATTCAGCCTTCTTGCTGGCATCACCTCAAATATATTTTGATTGACTGCATTTTAAGAGCAATACATACATCTTATTCTCATTGAAAATTATGTTCTCTTAAAAGATATTTATGTTTCTGTACACAGGAAAGGAGACATTTGGTCTAGTTTCTTGGCTTGAGGAAGACAGTGTACCCACCAACTGTTCTTGGTTTTGTTTTATAAACATCTCTTTAAAAGTCAGATCCTTAGGAGAGCAGACCATACTCCACGCTTGTACGGCACACAGTGAAATGGACAAGCCTTTGTGAGCACAGACTAGGGATATAACAGCAATCATGAGATAAAGGTATTAGACCCTCAGACAGTACAGTAGCAGTTTAGGTTTGT
This sequence comes from Thinocorus orbignyianus, assembly GCA_013400375.1. Taxonomy (NCBI): domain Eukaryota; kingdom Metazoa; phylum Chordata; class Aves; order Ciconiiformes; family Thinocoridae; genus Thinocorus; species Thinocorus orbignyianus. The sequence goes on from VXBW01004974.1 coordinate 137,968, forward strand.
CTTTTGTAAGGAAGTAAACACATTGACACACCTAATACCACACAAGGAATTAGAAATAGCAGCAGGGTTATGTACTGTTTTATTACTGTGAAACTGAGGTAATAAAATGGAATTAAACTTATGAATTGCTTTGACATCAATAAGCAAAGATTTGATAAAAGATCTAGGTCATTTCTTGTTATTTCCATGCAGCCTAAAAATAGGGATAGTCATTGCATGATATTTAGTTACCATTTACTCACCAAACCAGCTGTTAGCAAAAAAAAAAAAAAAANGTGGCATGACATATTTGTGTGAGTAATGTTTGGTTATCATACTGCACACCTCCATGCTTGGATGGATACGAACAGCACAGGCAGCACTTCAAATCCCTGATTGTCTTGTTGAGGTGCTGACAACTCTGCAAGGATTCTGATGGTGAATTTATCTGATGTCAGATAAGATTAATCCTGGGCCACACCACCTAAAGACAACTCATAAGCAATTTTAGTTAGTGGACAAAACATTCTCTTAGCAAAGCCATAAGTACATATTGGGGGTTCATCTAGAATATCACCTTAATATACGTGTATTAAGTCATCCACCGATCAGCTTGAGTTACATCTTCTGAAACACAACCATCACAGCTTAGACCTACAGAACCTGGCTAATTTAAGCAGTGAATATGTATTGGTTTTGTTCTTTAGATCATCTGTTGAGTGCAGGCCACATCCTGTGGCATTTTTATGACTGTTTCCCCATTGAAGAAGAACAAGGGACTAGAGGATCCTGGTTCCTTTGCCTCTCAGCTTTACCTGATTGAGATGGTAGCCTAATTGTGGTTTGGTGATTTCCTTCTGTTTGAATAAAATCCCTAATTATTCATGCTGTCTACTGGAGCACAACGAAATCCTCCTGCTATGAACCAAAATTCAGTGCAAGACTTAGTTAATAAACAGTTCCTTATTTTCAAAACAAAATCATCACTTCTATCACTTTGTGACATAGAATCTTATACAACAGGAGGAAAGTTGAATTTCTGGTGATTAAACAAGACATCATCATGTTCTGAAGTCTCTTTTACCATACTGCATGCAGAAGAGCACTGACAAAACAGGATTCAACCATTACCAGCTAAGGAAAAAAATTCAAGCTTGTTCAGGATGGACCTGGGCACTTGAGTCATATCAGTTATATGCACAGCCAAAATCACATGCTCCAACATCTCTCTTATGCTTCCATCAGGCATTTTATGAATGCTGTCCTACCTCTTAAGAGCCTTACATTAGTTGCTTCTAGTCAAATATGGTTGTTTCACAGCTATGCAGGCAGAGGAAGGCGGCTTGAAAAAAGTGACCTCTCTCTTTGTAATTCTCCTTTACTTCAGCTATGTTTACAAGGACCACTCACTGTCCTGTGGAGTAACCATTCAGCTTAATTCTCACAGTGTCAATCCAAACAGGGGGTTAGTTTTGAAATAGTTTTTCTTAATTCATTTAGCTTTGATCCTCTGAACTTGCACTGCTATAAAAATGCATAAAGTACACGGAGAAGACTTGTTAGTATGCAATAGAAGGGTTAAACAGGATTGATTTCTCCAGGATATGAATGTATAAACTAATGTTAGCTGTTCACCAAAGATGCGGGCTCTGGTGAATGATCATGATTGTAATCTTCCTATAGTTCATCCACAAGGCTTGTCAAGGTAAAGAGCAAATCAGAAACAATACCTGTAATCCTCCAAGAATTTGCCATCAAACTGACTACTTATTCTCTAATAGGAATTTCCCCACTTTTATATCAGACATATTATTGACCTGTAGAACTCATTCACTTGTTAATACTTGCAAAGTGTTGAATTATTAATAATTATAATTATTAATTACTATCAGTCTGAGGAGACTAGGCGAAGTCTTCAGGATATTTCTAAAAATGTTTAGAGGGTCACTTGATGACAGTAATGCCTGCATATATATCTGCAGTAGAATAAAAGGATATTCTTCAGGCTTTGTGCATAAATAGATCACTACCTGGGATCAGGCGAAAAAGATGTGTCACTCAATTGAGAGAGATGCCACTGAATTGAAAAAGTCGCATATTTTGAGCAGTATGTTTTTTATGCATTTCCTGAATGACTCCAGAATTGGCTACAGTTAGAGATTTACACCAGAAGAAAATGAATTATCTATTCAAAGAGCTTGCTGGCAGAGTAGTTCTTAAGGAGTGATCCTTTCTGATGGAACTGTGAGTCTGACTCCTGGAGCCCCATAGTGGGGACATACACCCAAAAGCTCTAGGTTGATTGCATAAAATGCATGACAGTAATTGCTGTGTATCCAAGAATGACTGTCAAAAGAGTACTTTGAAGTCATTTTCTTGCAGCATTAGGAAGACTGCGGCAGAGGCTGAAATCACAAAAACTATTCTCAGGCTTTCTCAGCTCTGTGAAGTACAGCAACTAAGTTGTATTTCGCCTAATCTTTGGAAAAGTTAGGAAATATAAACCTTAATAGTTTGACATTTAGCACAAAAAATATATACGATGTGCTTTTATAAGTACTGTCTGCTCCCAAAGTCATGAATTTAAAAGCTATAATACTAAGTTCAGACCATGAATAGCTTTGGTTTAAGGGTAAGCCTGGGATATGATGATTCTGAGTCATCTGTAAGACTAAATTATTAAGGACTTGCTTTGTGCTCTGGGCAAAGATATAAGAACTGAATAAAACATGTATGCTTCCACGCTAAAAAGAATTGCAAGGTTCATGTTCTGTAGAAAGGTCTATTTGCTAGTCAAGAAATAGGAAGAAGGAGAACTGTGAGTGTCAGCAATAAATAAGACTGGGGACTTGTTTAATAATTCTACAGGTGAGTGAGATGTGATTTTTCTGCCAAGTTGTGCTATCAGAAACAGTTTCTCCTGAAGGAGTTGTGCTCAAAACACACGAGCACAGAATTAATCCCGCCACAAAAGAAGGACCGTTATTGAAGCAATGGCTAAGCTTATGCAGGACAGTGTCCCCAGATGCAGCACCTAGTTCCTTCGGTGTTAATATTGGTGGCCACCTTCAGCAGGTTGCAGAGTTGATGTAAGTCAAACTTTTTTGTTCAGAGTTTACATATTTTGCGTATAGATATGAAAGCAACTGAACAGTAGAAAACAAGTGCTTGGTTGTCAGCATGATTCAAACATACGTATATTTTGGAAGGAATACAATTTTCAGTAAGAGCCACTTGTGGCAACATGCATAGGTGCCCTGTCCTATTATTAAAGACAGATTATTAGGGGGAGGGGCTGGTTATAGAAATGGATCCTGAACTGATTTTTATTTTTGATCCAATCTAATTCTTATTCTCAAACATACTGTGCAAACTTCAAAATTATGATTTTCAGTTTTCAATTTATTATACCTCCATAAGCACCTAACATGTAAAAGCACATTGAATACATCGCAGACTCCGATCTGTTTCATTTCCATATGTCACTTCTTCATACAAAACGAAACACTGCACTGATAATTTAAAGAATTAACTACTTTTGAAACCTCTTTTTATCATTACCCCAGAAGCTGACATAACATGACATAATTAATTACTGCAGATTACTGGAAATGGGTAGGGAGTACAGACTTATGGCTGAGATCTACTTTGGTTAGACAGACTGAGTAGAATTTGAACCCAACGAAACATGGAGCATATCAGTAACACATAAAGCAAAACACTTTATCCCCATTCAGATGCCTCTACCTTTCATCAGTGACTGATGGGGATTATACAGGTAGAAATTATCCCGTGTCTGGTCAGAAAGAGACTAAGGAGCTATTCAGCCTTCACAGGAGCCATGCTGTAGGAGAGTGTTACCTGGTGAGCTAATGTGCAAGGAGACCTAACAGAAGCACGATTGGAAATACTTCACTGAATCATGGGGCAATCCATGGAAATTCATGCTGATTACAGACTAGCATCAAGAGAGGGACAATCTATTGACATAAAAGTAATGTGGAAGACACGAAATGTGGTGACCTTTGGAGGCATTGAAAATATGGGTGAAGATCAGGACTAATACAATAGGAATCTCTGTAAACGCTTTTCACAACTTTAAGGTTGGAGGACTGTATATGCTTGCAAAATCGCAAATTCTTGCCTTGAATACCCACTTGCATAATGAAACCACGGACGCTCTAAGAGTAGAGACTCATAGGTTTGGAATTATTTTTAGTTGCATGTATATTTTCTGACAGTGGATAAAATTCAGCTATAACACCTACAGTGGCTATGCCCACTGAATGTGCTATGTGAGAGATCCGCTGAGAAAAGTGAAAAACTGTAACAGAAAAATAAATTAAAAAATCTTTCTATTCTTTTTTAATTTCTTCTTTTTCCTCCTCATAAGGCATTACTCTAGGTAGGTACAAGCTGTGTAAATACAGGGATATTTTGTTACTGGAAACAACAAAAAATATGGCCTCTGAAATACCAAGACCTGTTCACTAATTTTGCTCACAGGAATATGTTCTAATCCCTCCATGGAAGAAAACTAATACGCTGTCAGAAAGTTGAGTTTTCACCCTAAATTGACTTTCACCCCTCTCCTAAATCTCCTCTCTCTCCTAAAGGGACAAGAACAGAGAGGAACTGCTGTGGCCAAGTGGGCCTGTTTCTTTGCTTAATTCTGCTAGTCTTTCTACCGTAAATCAAATCAACTCACACACCAGCTTTTGCTAAAATCCAGGTAGAATATGTCCATAGCTTTTCCTTTGTCGAGCCTTTCAGATACTAATTCAGATAGTTCTTTCAGATATGTTAAGCATGACCACATTGTGTGAACTCAAGCTGATTTAAGTTTAATTAAATCAAATGGGTCATGGAAAGCCCTCTGTAATGCCTTCCTACTTTATTTTTTTTCCTTTTTTTTCCTTTTTTTTTTTTTTTTTTTTCCCCCAGATGACTTCTATAAAAGTTACTTAAAATAACACAAAATGTCTTAGGAAAGGATGATTTCTTTAATGACTCACAAAGATTACAGGTCATCAACTTTAGCAAATGTTGTCGCATTTATACACAGGTGTTGTAGGGTAACACTGCGCATGTATTATCAATCATTTCTTATCACACACTCCATTGAAAGTTACATTTACAATGATGTCTGCACAGCCAGAATGAAGCACACTGTGAAATACCCTGCCTTGACTGGATTAAACTAACACCGGACGTGCTACATAGTTACAGTAGCTGAGAAATTGGACCTTTATCCATTGATAAAGGTATTGAAATGCAATTATGAGATACATGAAGGAGCTATACATTTCAGATTTGGTTCTGGCTTTTATGGTTGCCAGCTCTGGGTCCTCTGTTGCAAAGAAAAACAATAGGGCATTACTTAATGCTTCAAACTTTTAAATCTTAATTTTCTTTTTTCCATGTACTCTTTCTTTGAAATACGCACAGGGAAATTGAGGACGTGAGCAGGGTTGTCTCCAGATCTAATGACAAACTTCAACAGCTTGTGGTTGTTTTGCAGAGATCCTGCCTCTGAGTCTACTATCACATATCCATGCATTACTCATAGCTGTGGCAAGAATCAGATCTTTTTTATTAGCCAAATGCTGTTTTTCTCTCTCATACATCCATAGTTCATGGGATGAGTGAGGAGAGAAAGATTTGGCCCTAATTTGTACATTTCTTTAGAGTATAAAAGATCAACTAATTTTAATGCCTGTAAAACTGCCTGATTCATGTCCTTTATCCAGTATGACCTACTTTATATCTGTAATCTCTCATTGTTAGGAGATCATGCCTTTTGCAACCTTTTCTAATTTCTTTTGCCATCTCATCTTGTTCCCCTTTCTGAACAAGTTATCTCTGTCTAACTAATTCCTTTATTATATTCAATTTCAGGCAATAATGATTATCCCCTTATGATAGTTCTTTTGCCCTGGAAATACTCCAGTGTTGGTAACTGCGTTCTGTTGACATAAAATCCCTTCTGCAGTTTCAGTTGGATACCATATTCTCCTTTACTTCCTGTCCTAAAGTGTCACGTCTTGTCGCTGTGCAGTTCTAAACAGCTGCTCTGTTCTGCTCCACTGCTTTCTGCATTAAAGCGATTTGCGCAGTCACACGTTCATACACACGTACACAGGCACACTGATTTGGAAAAGAAAGTCAAGAACGCTTTAGCTGCAATTGCAATTCAGGAATTCAGGTTGCTGTGTAAATGGAAGACTGTTGTTACTTGTTATTTCCTTGTTTCTGTCCCTACGAAACTGTCCCTCATGTATTTCTAATATTTATCTGCATTCTTTGAACATATTCTCCTATTGTTATTTTCTTCCTGATTCTTCTCAAATCCAAATACAGACATCTTTGCCTTTTCCCTTACCTGGCATCCCTATTTCTCAAGCTTTTTTTTACCTTTATTTCTTTTTCTATTGATATGATTTTTTTTTTTATTATTTTTTTTTTGCCTCTGTAAGGTAGACATTGATTTCACTGCTTAGAGTCCTGTTCTTTTTTTTTTTTTCCTGTGCTGTTCAATTCATTTCCCATGTTGTGCCTTTTGAAGTTCCTGTCTACTGACCTTGTCACACACACCTCTCTGTATGTCCCTTACCACTTTTATGGAATTTTATTCTAGTGCTCTAGAGTGACTTATTCTGAGTGTACCACCATCTACTAGCTTCAGAGTTGCTTACTTTCTCCTATTAATCCCTTTACACAAACCATTTCTATTTCAGAACCTTACGCACTCTCATACATTTCAGGGAGACATGTAACATACTTGACTGCCAAAATTCTTCCAATATTGAGGTTATGAAGTTGAATAGGCTCAAGTTTTCTGTTGTGTTCATGTGATTCATGTAAGACCTGATTTCTAGAAGTTTTTAGCACTGATGGCTATACTGAGTTAACGAACAGAGGTTTAGGGAATTAGCACATATTTTGAACCTCTAGCTGTAAATTTGTATTTGTTATCCTTCTAATACTTAAATTTGAGACTAAAGCTTCTCATGAAATAAGTAAGAAGAAAGTAAGAAAAAAAAGTAAAAGTAGAACTTGTCAATCGATTTGAGAAATATTTTTGTGATTTTAGAAAAGCCCTAAATCAACTAGTAACTTGCAATCAGACCTTTATTTTGCCTGTTGTAATAAATATTTATATTTTTACATAATTTGGATTAATAATTTCCAGTTTGTTAAGTGACTCAAGTGACTCTTATATGACTAATTGTTTTTTGTGATATTTTACTGGTTGTCCAAAGCATATATTTTTTTTATACTCCCTCAGTGAAATAAACAGTAAAACAGTGAACAACAAATATTGAGAATTTTCATTTATGCACACATATTTTCTCATTCAGATGATTAAGTCATTCCTGAAACATTTGCTTAAGGCATCTGCCTAACTTGAAGGAAACACTTTCAAGTTTTCTGCCTTTTTTTTTTTTTTTTTTTTTTTGTGATTGGACATATGTGTTTAGTCAATACAACAGTAGATACAGAAATGCACAAGGCAACACAGAGAAAAAAAATAATTCTGAGCCACCAAATAAAAAGTTCTAAACTGAATGTAGCCACTTAGAGAAAGGTTTAAAAAATGCCAACAAACTTTTAGGCTTTTTAGGTATTGAGAAATGAGTAAAAAAGAAAATGGCAAAATATTGTGATGCTACTCTACAATCTGACAATATGGCCTTGTTTTTAAAACTATGTTCCATCTGGTTGCCTTACCTCCAATAGGAAATAGCAGAAAGAAGAAAGATGCAGAGAAGTGCAACAAAAATGACTAGAGCAAAAAGAGATTTAATAGATAAACTAATGGACTGTAGCATTGGGACTGCATTCAGACCCCAGACTGACTGCATTTTAGAGAAATGACATGTTTCCTATGTAAAGTGAATTAACTGGAAGATTGTGGGCTAGGTGTAGGCTACTATGTACATTATTAAAAAAAAATATTTGCTTCCCATACTCAGTAGATCTGCTCTTTTTCCAGAGGGTGCAAGCTAGGAACCAATTGCTCTTTTGTGACAGGGATGTTTCTTCAGATGCTATTTGTTTGGCTTGAAGGAAGGAGTGATTATTTGGATCATTTCTTACTTTAACTGAAGCGAACTCACCCGTACATAACACAGGGTAGCGCAGACATCAGGCTAACCTTCCTTCACAGTTCAGTAGATGGATCTTGGACCTGACCTCTAATGCATCACTAGTATTCCAACCTGGCACTCTGCTGAGTAGAGAGCTCTAATCATGTCGACTTTTGCCATGCGGCACTGTAGTTTTTCGACAGGCTAGGAACAAGCCCACTAGGAGCTAGGTGACAGGCACTTGTCAATGATATCCATCTGCTTTACCAGTCGGGCCTTGCACTTCTAAATAAACAGGGAGCAGCATGGTGATCACATAGCAGATTTCCCCAGTTGCAGCATCGATCCAGTTAGGTTCTGAACTTAGTTAATGTGTGTACAGCTATGTTTTTTTTGTTAATTACTTTCCTCAGAGATAGCCATTTTTCAGAGATGCACTATTAGCTCATTAGAGATCCAATCAGCATTCAAGTCAAGTACTGAGCAAATTTTTAGGTTATTGTAATAATTATTTTGGTCTTTCAGAAACAAGAAGCTCTTTGGTTTTGGGTGGGGGTGATATTGTTATTTTATATCAAGGGATCTATGCTCTGTTTCAAACATTGTCTGTTCAAATATTTGTTTCATCAATGTCAATGAGATTAAGGAATGATCCACCTATAGGAGGCTGTAGCTATGGATGCAGTACAATGCTAGATAAAATGTTAATTCTTTTTATCTTAAAATAAGCAGTTGAAAAAAGAGTTTGGGATGGGTTTTTTTTTTTTGGTTGTCCTTGAGGAATAAAGCAAGCACAGTTTGGTATTCAACTAGTCGCAGCAGAATTTTATCTCTGCATTGCTTCTCAAAAAATATAGAGAAAATTGCTGTAATGAGAAAGTTGGGGAATATTTGGATAAAAAAATAAGTGCAATATATTCCTGCATTTTTTCCGTGTTTTTGTTGTTGTTGTTGTTGGGTTTTTGTTGTTGTTTGGTTGGTTTTTTTCCATGCACACAAATATCAACACGAATACACTGTATACTTAGAATAGATATTTTCAGAGTTTTGAGTTTTGGAAGGATAGCACATGGAAGCTTCTATCCGAACTCATAGAATCAACCTGCCTCTTACTTTCAAAACAAAGTGCACAGTAAAAAAATAGTGTAGCATTTTCTCTGACTCTGTTTTGAATGACACTCATATATCAAAGGTTTTTAGAACTACAGAAAAATTCTGAAGACTCTGAGGCTTGGCTATTGCTAAAAGGTGCTCAGAATAAGAATCTGCTCAGCATAAAAGAAACGTCATTGAATAACACAGCATCTAACAGAAATAGTCCTAAACTCCCTTCTACCCATTTCCATTCAGTTATCCATCAGTTGTATCATGCTGTCTTCCTAGCTAGCTGTTTGTCCAGGTGAGAAATTGATCAAATAAAATGAGGTTTGTTATGCAATTCATGTTCCTCTACTTTCCTCATTTGCCACTACCTCTTCTTTCTTTGGTGGAGGAGAAAGATGCCCCAGTTATGTGTGCTCCTCTTCTGCAGTAGAAGAAGGGGTAAAGGATGTACAGATGAATTATAGCACATGAGGCATCCTCATCTGACCCTTACCTGTCCATTGCAGAACAGCAGGAACAAAACTGGCGTCCTGTGATCTTCCACCAAGAAAAGGGAATGAACAGCAAATATTCTTCTGCTCTTCCTATGACTGTGAGCTCCAGAAAAACAGGGAAAAAAAAAAAAGAAAAAAAAAAAAGATAAATGTGTGATGATAGTGTGTTTTCAGCAAAGAAGTTACTGCTGAACAGGAGAGAGCTTTGCATTTCATGAGATTGCCAGCCTTACCACAGCTCAGAGATAATAAACAAATAACACGGCTCAGGCAGCCTTGTTGTGCTAGAGCCACAATGCTCTAGCATCCTTATTCTACCCAGAGAAAAAAAGCAAATATCCAATCCCTTATTTGAGGAAATGAAGAATACTTTGCATGGCTATATACAGAGGGTTTTTTTGATATGGTGGATCTAACAAATACATATTCAAAGCATCGTTTGATTCTGCTTTTGTGGGCTTTACATAGAATCATAGAATGGTCTGGGCTGGAAGGGTTTTTTAAAAATCATGAGCTATGCAATGACCAGGAACATCCTCAGCCCTACCAGGGATTTTGAGTTTTCTTATTGGGACCTAGCTGATTGACTTCTTTTACTAAAAGGTACAAAGACACACAGAGTTGATTATTTATATCTCAAAGGAAAAACATAGTTCATTTTTATAACAGCAAGCCGTAGAATCATAGAAGACTTTGGGTCAGACGGGACCTATAAAGGTCATCTATTCCAGCCCCTCTGGTTACTACATCTTCAACTAGACCAGCTCACTTAGAGGCCCGTCCAGCCTGACCTTAAATGCCACCTCTCCAGGCATCCTGTTCCATTATTTCACTGCCCTCATTGTAAAAAAATTCTTCCTTATATCTAGTTTGAATATTCCCTGTTCTGGTTTAAAACCATGACCCCCCGTCCTATTACAACAGATCCTATTAAAAAATCCCTCCCGTCTTTCCTGTAGGCCCTCTTTAAATACTGCAGGGCTGCAATAAGGTCTCCCTGGAACCTTCTTTTCTTAGGCTAAGCAACCCTAACTCTCTCAACCTTCCTCATAGGAGAGATATTCCACTCCTTTGATCATTTTCATGGCCTTTTTCTGGACCCACTCCATGTCTGTCTTGTACTGAGGACTCCAGAGCTGGTTGCAGTGCTCCAGATGGGGTCCTTGTACAAAGTATATTCACATCATAACACCATTTTATTTGAACTCATAATGGGAGAAATGTGTCCTGAGCAAAAGAGGTTTTGGTTTATCAGTTAAATGTACATCACCTTTTTCCCTTTCATTTCTTCATTTTTAATTTAGACTCTCATGGAATGTGTCATCATTGTGAGACTAAGACTCAAAGGTAGAAAACAAACCATGGGACAGCTAGAGGGAGGGCCCATGATTGCTGAAAAATGAATGCTCACAGTGTGGCCTTAAGTGCACTGACTCTATTGTGTTATAGTTTGACTGCATGGTACAAAGTAGTATCACTGCCTGTATGCACACACTACTGATACAGCAGGGCATTTTCATTTCCTGGCTAACAAGTATTAATACAATAAGGCTTCCTGTAAAACAAACCTTAAGTTTTAAGCAATGCAAAGCAGTAATTTTTTCCTATATTAACCACTGACACCACTTATGTTAAGATTACACTGAGGTTTTTAAGCTGCATTTTCCACCACTTGCGACCTACAGAAATATCTTCTAAGGATAGAATTTGAGGCTTAGTTGTTTTCTTTACGAAAAAAATTTGTTTGGCTAAATTGGTATGTCAGCTCTCCAAATACAAGCATAAATATTTCTCTCTTTTTTAGGCAAGTTTTAATATACTCTTGTTCATGTAAATAAATAATGGCATAAATTTACACTTTCAAGTTCTCATTCACAATTGTCTGCTTGAAGTGATTGAAAGAAAGGACAAGTAAGCAAATAATAAGTCTTTTAAAACTGCTTCATGCATGCATCGGAGCAGTAATGGCTAATGTTGTAAATTATTATGCAATTTGGCTGCTAATATGTGTAGACAAATCTTACCTTGTAGAATCAATCCAATACCAGATACTTGACTTGACATCCTGTTCAGAGACTTCAAGAGGACTTTGCAAAATGGGAGGTAATTTAGAATACCAGAAATGTGTATTTCTGGGGCTACTATACAGGTAGAAAGAAAGCATCCTTGAGGTTAGTTCTTTTATAGGTTTCAATAATTTTTCAATACAAAATGTGTATGGTGAATTCAGAACCCAGCAGTTGCATTAGGCGGATCAACCCTAATGGCAGCGCAAAATAATTAGCATAAACATTTTAATTCTTTGACCTGCATGTTTCTTCATTCTGGCTTCGTTTGTCGATTTGAATGCTAAATAAGCTATTGTGTATTAAGAAGAAGAAAAAAGAAAAGAGCTGCAACGTTCATTAAGTTTCAGACTACCAAATTCTATCAATCTCTTCCCCAAGGTATGACTGCACAGCATGAAGGCCCTCTGCTTGTGTCCAGCTCCAGTGCCTGTTACGATACGACACTCTCTTCCACCTTCATGGGAAGTTTATTTATTCTATCAATTCAGTGTTGCATTGCTGCTGAATTGCAAAAGGCTTTTCAAGACTTTCTTCTTCTCTCCCCTTCCTCAGGACCCATACCCACCTAACAGGAGGCCTTGTGTGCTCCAGGAAACCTTAGCATTGCAGTGGGGTAACAGACTGGTGATGTGAAATACTAGAAATGTCAGAGAAGTACAAATGAAAGTAAATTCTGTCTCTTTCTAGTCTCTAAAAAAGTGGAAGATAAATTAGAAGAGGTTATTAGTTCCATTAAAATAGGTTCTCGTTTTCTAATTAAGGTATCTAAGACAGTATCTAGGATATAGCCAGGAGATTTCAGGCTCCTTCATTACGTAGTACAAACTAGTACACAAGTGGAAGACTTAATTGACCTAAAGCTTTGTTGTTTCCTGTCTTTCCCAAAGTTTAGGCTATTAACATATCAAGAGAGATCTGGCTAGAAAGGCCTGATGGCTAAAGCTGATAAGGAGTAGGCTTTCCCTTGCCTGCCAGAACATCAGGCAGTTTTCAGGTGTTTGTTTTCTCTTTTGGGGACTTATTTAATAAAACTGCATTGACAATAGGCTGTCTAGTATCTTGTCCAATATGCATGCTGCATTTTGGTATAGTGTAGAGGGTAATGAATGGAACTTCTTCGCATTTCCTTCTGTGTCAACCATAACAGACTTTTTCGTGGCAGTAAAATAATTGTTTTTTTCCCCTTAGCTGTCTCTTTTTCACCCAAAGCCCCACTTTATTGCCAGACATCTTTAAGTGTTGACTACACGCATTACCACATCTCTAGTAAGAAGAGGCTAGTTTGGTTACAGGAAGCCTCAAATTTACAGGATGTTAGCCTAGGACTAGAAGACATTGTCAAAACGGATTCTGTAGAACCTCATATTCAACTTTGATTTTGAGTGTTGCTGTGTGGTTCTAATTCAATAGACACAAGGGTTAAAAGCAAATAAGGTAGATCATTTAGGACAAAAATATCTGAAAAGAAGCATTTCCATAAAGTTTAACTCAATGTTCTCTTACTCAGATGGATTTTGAAGTAACTGTTAACAGCCACTGGGGTTAAAATTGCTCATCATTTTATCAGGATTATTGAGGGTGTGAGTGAAGACTTAATAGTCTGGTACTGCTTTTTGTCACAATTTAATGGTATATTGATCTTGTGAGTGAACAATCATGACCTTCAGCTGCTTACAGGTAGTTTCAAGGGGAAAAGTCTTAAGGAGGTTATTATCGGGGAACGGAGTATGGTGAGCCATGACCCATCTGCATGGGTGCAAGAAGGTCATCCTAAATAACATTAAAACTTGGGAAATGCTTCCTTATGTAATGACACCTAAAAAGAGAGAGATCACAGAAGATTCATGACCAGCCAGAGGCAATCAATAAAGCAATCATGAGTATCATTAGCAGACAGCAGATTCAAGTCTGAGCCTATTTAACATCTATGTTCAGAGGTGTCTTTGCTCAGAGTGCAACAAATGTCAAGGCAAGATTGCTAACTAATCAGGCAAACCCATGGAGTCATGTTTCAGCGGCATCATGTAAAGATAGCAATTTGAAGGGAAGTGAATATGGTCCAGAAACCCACCAAACTGTTTTAGGGACTGTACTGTCAATGAGCTCTGTGATTGGTGGATTTCTTGTTTCTGTTTCTTTTCCCCAGATACATTCAACACCAGCTGAAAATAATGGTAGCCAGAAGGATCACATAAACATTCAAAAGTTCAGAAATATATTCATAAATCTTACCTTGGAAAATATTATCCTTCTCTTGGGTATGCTCAGTCCTTATGTACAAATATCAGGACTGTTGATCCTGATATAATGCCGAAGATAGATATATAGATAGATATAGATAAAAATAAAAACCAAAACAAAACAAACCAGAAAACCTAACTACCATAATTAATCTCTATATATTTTGCGTGAAGCAAAGTGTATATCCAGAGAGGTACTTTCACTCTGGTTTCATATTTGTGAATTTCGCACATTATGAGTGCAAAACCTGTATTTTCTGTTGTCTAATAGTTTAATATGGTGTTGGCTGAAAAGAGTTCTCTGCCAAAGCAGAATATTCCACTCATTTGCTTCTTAGTAAAGTTTTGTAAATGCGTCTTGTGTCACTTTTTGCATTGCATAACATTGCAGCATGAAGCATATTGAGTGACAGGCCTACTGGAAAAGCACTCTCTTGTCTGTTTTGACAAAGGCACATGCTAGTAGGTATTCTGAGTCTGTCAAAAAAAGTTGAATATTTAATTATTGATATACTTAGACTCTACAATCCTATATCCTAGTTCTAACACAGTTGATGTGATTTTTGCCAACAGCCTTGCCTTCAGTGAAAATTAGCTCAAATGAGCAAGGAGCTGTAATAATGACCTTTAAAATCTCCCTGTATACTTTATTGACTTAAATGGACAGAAAACACGGCAGTGTAGTTAAAGACATTGAATGTGTTTTACATGGGGTGGGGGAAGAAACAATTGGTCTCAAATCCAGTAAATAACCATATAAAAATTCACCTTGCTTCTATATTGTCCTAGGAGAGGCAATCTCATTTACATTTATTAGAAGTAATGATGTAGTGTCCTGCAGATAATTAACACAATAAAATGCTGCTAATTTCACAGTGTCATTATAAAATTTGCCAGTTTAAATTAGAAAGTGATTAACCCTCTGAGTGAGGCAATGACATTTCCATTCCCAGTCTACGAATTAAATTTGCAAGATTTCTTTTCACTTTGAAAGTTCATCTGTCTCTCTGCTGACGTTGTCCTTTACTTTTCCACCCTCCCACTCTGTCCAGTGAAGAAATCTGTTGGCTAAACAGTCTGAATCCATGACTATTTCACACTGCTAAGCCAAGTTCATATCACAGGTATAGATGTATTAGTTACAAGGGGATAAAGTCTCCCTTTAAAGAAAAAAGAACTAATAATCCCTGATTAGCAGAGGTTCACTGAGTAATGAACTTCTTGTTGGTGCATGTAAGAGAGGAAGGTTTTTCCATTAATGAGGTGTCTCCAGAAAGAGTTTCATTTCATATAATGACAGCAAATCCTTAACCTTTTGCCTGGACACTACATTATCCATTTACTGTATCTATCTCTTCCACAACCTGCTTTAATTAATACTTTAAAACAGGAATAAACTCATTAAAAGAGTAGATTTAATGCACACTAATTTAAATATTCTAACTCAAGTGAAATCCTCTTAAAGAATGTTTAATGAGAGAACAAAACCAAAAACGAGTGAAAACTCAGGTTAATGATAGAATTGTCCAACCCATTAAAACAAAGATTAATTGGAAAAATTTAATGCATGCATTTACAAGGCTGCTAAAAATATGGTTGGTTAGCCCCACCTCCTAAAAAAATTCAAGATACAAGACTATTTTAGTAATTTACAAAGACTATACTCTAAAATGGAGGAAATATTTCCAAAGTACATAAGTTTAATTGGCAAATCCTGTTAACTAATAATGAGATTTGGGTTCAAACACTGCTAAAATTTAATTAGAAATAAAGTCCTAAATAGTATCCTGTTGATTTAGCATATGCTCCATATGTTCAGGGTTCTTATTATAAAGAAATACCTCCACTGGAACACTTGTCCCAGTAGACAAGGAAGGAAAAGATTAACACAGTACAATTTTTTGCATCAACCTTACCTTTCCCCTAGAGCATTCCCAAAATTATATCCATGCTTAGAGTGCAGTGACCACGCATAGACTTTGACAAGCCTGTTGATTTCTGTTTTACCAGTAGGTACCAAATGACGCTGATGCTTTTGCAGTATCTCACTGGATGCTGTTCCAGGTCAAGCCTGAGCCATTGTCAACACCTGGGGAGCCGAAACTCAGCTTGTGTCATCTAAATCAGCATGAAGCAGCCCATTAGAGTGCAGTGATAGCCATTACACTCAAGTAAAGAATGTGGACCAGATTCAGAAGCCAAAGAGGGCTTCATCTTTGCTCCTTCTGCAGAGAAATAGATGCTGTAGACCGCATTCAAAGTAAAGATTAACAATGTTTTGTTATCATTTAGATATGTCATTTTAAAATATTTTTTTTTAAAGAAATCACTAATGATGCCTTTACTTGATGCAACTATTTAAGAAGTTATTGTACCTATACATTGTAAGCATATAAACTTGCATTCTCAAATACATTTTATGTAAGTTAAAAATAGACAGCTCCCACTTAACTTCACGAAATAACACTACCTTAGTGATTTAAATACTAAAAGAAAGCAGTGGCTATCTCCCTGTACTATATTCAAATACCCAATTCGTGCCTCGTGAAGTCTTGTACTCCAACAAATCCACTCATGGATCTAGCTGCAGCTGGAGTAGCTGCAATAGGACAGAAGTCCTGAAACCAAAGAGGAGTTCAGCTTCAGCTGGTCCAGAAGAAAACTTAAGTACCATACACAAGGGGCCTGAAGGATTAATTTTGGTTTGCTATGAAAAAGATCCCTTTTCAAGGAAGAATCTTGAACCACTCTGACTGGTCCAGCACAAGAGCTTCTCTAGAAGTCTCCTTGGCTAGCTTGCATCTAGGAGACAGACACATTCAGAGAAAGAACTAGGCCACCTGGCCCCCACCGGCTGGTATCAACCCTCAGCCTCTTTCAGCAGTAGAATTTACACAGTTACCATCTTTTCTTTCTACAGCAAGCAATCTTTTTCTTCCCCAGAGAACCACAGGTCTGAGCTTCTGCACAAAGCCCCTTCCTTGGTTTGTGATCATGCCTTTCGGACAACTGCACAATACTTCCTTACGGATCAGGAATGACTGTGCTCCTGGCCCACCCTGGCAGCGCATTTAGTGGGAGAAGAGACTTAGTACTGCCTCAGCACTGGCCCAAGACTACCTCTGTAGGGAAAGGAATTCCCCTACAGCAATTCTTCAGCTCAACCAGTCTACTACTGATCTTGTAAAGATGGATTTAAAAAAAAGAACACTTTATACTTCCCCAAATTTTTTAGGCAGGAAAAACTCTGTTGTTTTTATCTTTCTTTTTAACTTATGAAATCACCTGTTATAATATCAAAAATTAGAAAAAAAGAAAAAAAGAAGAAAAGTTTGAATGCCACCAAATACAAAAGAAGAGGGGAGGAAGGTGAGGGAAGAAGGGAAGTGAAAATAAACTTTACACACAACTATCAAGTGTACGAAAAAACAGATGTTAAAGCAGAGAACAGACAGCTGCTGCTAAGGTAAATGTGAATGAGCATTCAAGAGCACTACAAATCTTCAAAAAAAATCTAGTGATATTCTCTTCTTCTTTGTGTACCAATGTTTTTAATATTACTGTAGAAAGCTTATGAGTAGCACCTGCCACATTTAATGTTGCAAAAGAGTTTGTATTATACTTGTCTTCACACATTCATGACTTCCCAGCTTTTAGGGCCTGCAATTTTTTACAGGTTTTGCCTCTGCTTGAAAGTAAGTACTTTTTAAAGCCCCCTGCAGCTATTTTTTAATTGAATGTTGTTGAAAAACAATAACCCAAATTCTCATTTAAAACCATGACCGCTCTCTTTATTAATGTGGAGCAAATTCAGGTTTGATGCCTGAAGTTTGAAACCTGTCATTTGCCTAGAGTTTGAAATTGTACATTCTCTTGATATAACAAACAAAAATTGTGAAACATCTGACATGAGACCAGTTGATATCACTGAAAGAAGTGGATGAACACTTGGGTTCAGAGTTCCTTCACTGGAGCGGAGAAGAAGCAGCTAAATCCCTAACGAAATGCTCTAGCTCTGCATCAGAGTGAGCTGCAGCTATCTGAAAATTTGCTAGGGTAAATAACACAAGTCATCACTACTGCTGAAAGAAGTATCCCAAAATACTCTTTTCTTGACTGCTCATCCCTGTCTCTCTGGGTAGTGAGCTGTATCACTGGTTGAGAAATAATGATTTGTTTTTACTAGGTTAGCTTTCTGCTCACATTCAGGGTAAAAGTAAGTAGCTGAGGTGAGGAGAAAGATGGAATTTCAGAGGCAGCATCAACTTACCTTGATCAATGCATTCACAAAGTTGCATTTTGATGTCAGTAGACCACTTACCACTGAAACGCAGGTTGAAGAAACTGGATTTGATATTTTTAAATTATTTAAAGCAGGCTGAACTTTGTGATTTCAGCTAAGGCTATCCCGCATGTAGGTGTAACTTTGACTGATGCATTTTAATTTATATTCTTTCACCCATGCACTGACTTTTAAACTTCTCTTTCTCACCAAAAATCTTTTGCTTCCTAAAATCAGGAATCACGCTCTTCTGAGTTTTGCAATGAAGTCTTAAAAATGGCTAAATACGAGTGATACTAAATTGTATATCAATTTAAAATGTCTGAAATGTCTGAGTAAGATTTTGAAGCCTGGATCCCAGATATCAAGACTCCAAAACCTTAGGCTGGGCACATTGGTGGTTGCTTTGGTATTCAAAAGTGCTACTCAGCAGCTCCCGTAGAAAGCACTGGGAAAGTGGATGGTGCAAAGCTATTTCCGGGTGCGTATTATTTATTGGTTTTGTCATACAGAGGTTTTATGGATAGAGTGTAATGTGTATGGAGATTTCATGAGGTACACTTCTACTCTTCTAAAAAAGGATCTAAAGCCTGAGAAAATTAAATTTTATATTTTACAATGGAGCTGTAAAATAGGAAAACAGGTTTTGATAGAAATGGTGTAAAACTGCAATTATTCAATGCAATATATAAAGAATTAGAATTTCAGTCTCTCTTCATTTCATGCATCTATAAAGCTTGTTTATATAGTCAGCCTCTCTTTTTGTACTTTAAAGTTTCAGCTTTCATCTACAGATGCTAAAATTAACTAAAATTGCTGGGATAACACCTCAGACAAAATATCATGGATTTCCTGTGCAGAACTATCAGCAGGTAACAGGGTGTGGCTGTTATAATTTAAAAAATCTCATGCCAACTAAGTGATATCCCGAGCATTTGAATTGGAATGACAGAAGGTAAAACTTTGTTTCCTATGAGGAGGAGCCTGCTATGGGGCTGCGGCTATCCCATCATTGGCTAAAACACAAGCTTTGCCTACACACCTGTGTCCTATTGCTTATTCACCTGCGCTGTGGGCATCTTGTGAACACACCAGTAATCTGTGTATAAAATATACAGCATCACCTCCCGTCAACTTTTGCCTTAGTACTGTTGATCAGGGAAATTTTCTCTTGCTGTCAAGGGTAAAGCTGACCAGGCTTTAGATGTGGGGATCTCCTGCACTGTGCACATGTGATGGGTTAAGTAGAATCACCACGGAAATAATAGAATTGTTATCTGCCCTCCATGTCCCCTGAAGAGCTGAAGGGAGGGATGGCCTTTACTCCTCTCCTCCCATTGGCTCTTTATGCTGGTAGGACACAACTGAACCACAGCCTAGTCTCACCATCCCATTGCTTTGGCATGAAAAGCTAAGCCACTCACCAGGATGACACCACCTTGCACTGCCCTGTTTGAGGTAGCTGACAAGGATCTAACTGTGTGTTTACCATTCCCTGGAGCTCTTATGGATGCTACTCTAATTCACAAAAAAAAACCCCTAAGGTCTTTGTTCATTAAAAGTTTAATCCTATCTTTGTTCTGAGACTTTTTAAACACTTGCAGTTTTGTACGTGTTGTCAACTGGAGGTGAAAGTGCAAGTGAATTTAGGCAGATACATGACCCCGTGATGTGGTAATTAAGAACTGTATTTTACATAGCTGTGCTTTCATCCCTATGAGAAAAAAAGTATACTTGTTTCCATCTGAGATGTAAAGGGCTTTAGTGCAGGGAAAGCTGAGAGCTATAATCCAAAACTAGCTGAATGAGTAAAATGGAATGTAGATATCCAAGAATCAGTGCCATAAACTTATCTCCTACCTTAAAATGTTAGGATCTAGAGGTGCTTAAGTTTTCTGCAGAGAAATTTCCAAGTCTCCTTCTCCTTGGAACTGCTTTGCCATGTTCTTTGGGACACTTTCTCTATACCAAAGCTTCCTCGACATTTTCAAACCACACGTTTTTAAAAAGGAATATGCCCAGAAAAGCCAAATTCAATAGGCGGCTTTTTGAGTATTCTTTTTTTTTT
>VXBW01004974.1:165740-176347 GCA_013400375.1 Thinocorus orbignyianus
AAAAAAAAAAACAAAAAAAAAAAACCGAACAAAACGCACAAAAGCATTAGTTTTCGCCTGATTTCAGTCAGATAAGGACATTCTAAAAGCAGTCAGGCTACTGGAGATGTTGAATACCCAGTACTAATTTACCTCAGGCAGAATTTTTCAATCAACTGTTAGTTAATTAAATATGAAACAATCCAAATTACATTAACCAATCCCTTCTTTCACCCCAATTTACAGACTTCATCATAGTACTTCATTCTTCTGCCTCTGTATCTGTCTTTGTGGAGTTTTATACTTCACTTGCACAGCAGCTCTCAAAAACCTACTCTGAAGGATAATCTATTCAGTGAGTTTCTGAATGATGATAGACACACTGCCAGCAATGAAATCATTGATGATTACCTACTTATTGGAGGAAAAATAAAACTTGCTACCTACTAGTCCACAACTGGAGCACATAGGCACCTATTGTCATTACATGCCATCCTCACCTTCTCCTCATTTTAGGTTTCCCACTATATTTTCTATATGCTGTGTCTTTTCCCCAGAGGTCCTGATCTTCAAAAATTCACCACTCTGTATAACTTCATTTATGCAAGCAGTCTAACTGAAATCAAAAGGACTACATGCAGCCTTGAGAGACAAAGGACTTAATGATCTCCTCAGGAGTGGATTTCATCTTGCAAAATACTCATAGCTCTAGTAAGTCCATAATATCATGAACCTGGGTGGGGAACTTGTTCAAAATTGGTAGAGCTCATGAAAATTTGGCGATTCCTTCTGTATCTTCTATGATCACATTCTGATTTAAAAAGGAAAGAACAAAAAACTAAAAACTGTGTTCAAAAAAGGCAAGCACCTTAAATTATCACTGGAAAAGGAAAACAGATTACCTGGTTGATATTTTCAAATTAAATTTAAGATGGATATTTCTCCCAGTAAAAAGGTACATACGTTTCATTGGAAAGAAAATTGAGTTCCTGTTTTCTTTTTTTCTCTAGTACACATTGAAAATAAATATTTTTTTTTAAATTTCAATTGATTTTGAAACTTCCCATGAAAAAAGAACATTTCCCACAAATTTTGCTGATTAAGTTCCCCATTGCCATACGATCTTTTATTTACTAGTTGAAAATCTACTGTGGTAGTTAAACAAAGTACTTTTTATTTTTTAATAAAAAAATATTTCACTTTTAATTTGCCGTTGTCAGTGCACATTTTTATCCCAGCATACTATCTTGCTCCAATTGCTCTGAAAGTTTTTTACTTTGTGCTTGCTAGCCACCTGCACTTTTTTTTTTCCTTTTTCTTTTATTTCCAGTAAAGGGCATGGGATATTCTGGTGATGAAGCTTTAGAGGACTGTTAGGTTTCATAGCCCATGCTACGAAACCTAATGGCATAATGGCACTGGTTTAAGACAGAGGATTACAGTTTCAATCTCTGCCCCATCTTTGGTTTCATTGGACGGTTTGAACAACTTCCATTGCAGCCTGTGCATCAATTTGTCAATCAAAAAGGAGGAAAATGTTTGGGTCTTACCTCACTGGGTCTCAGAGATAAGAATTCAATTCAGGAACATGAGATGCTATCATGGGGGCCACCTACATACCTTAAATGGTGTTTCAAAGTACTGCCTTGCTTGTGATAGGAGGAAGACTTGGCAAGGGGCCTGGGGAGACCGAAAGCCACGTGGAAAGAGTGGGATATGGCATACTGAATTTCATACTAGGTAACCCCTAGAGATTAGAAAGATAGTGCAGAATAATGGCTGAAGAAAAGCAAATGATAAATACTTTCACTTCACTGGGAACATGAGATCTACTTAACATGTTGGTGAGCATCCCTAGAATGGATTTTTAATCAACAACATTTCTCATTTACTGGAAGAGTGAGCCTATGAATAGACTAATACTACTGAGTGACATTATGGGCCATTTGTCTGCTTAAGTTGTCTGAAAATTTCAGCCACCAGTGAAAGATTATTATTGATTTTCAGGCTGTCTTTGTTAAATACCTGATATACTGTACCACTCTTTTATTCCCCTCTCCCTCCATTGTCACTGATATTAAAAGAAACCCACCTATTATCAAATCTATCATGCCTGATAAAACTACACAGAGTAAGGTGATGTGTGTCATATTTACCTACTGAGACTGGAAGTTGGGATTTCAGTCATCCAGGAAGTATGCATTTTGTTTATTTATTTATTGCTTCTAGTAAGTTGGGAACTACTACAGCAATTAATTACAGCTCTTTAACAGATGCTCTATGAGGCAGGAAAGATTGTATTGTGGTTGAGATGCTGAACTGAAGCTGTCACTTTTGTTTCTGGTTTTGGCAAAAGATTCTCATGCAACCTTAGCAAAAGTGATTAATTTATCTAGACCACAGTTCTGGCAATAAAAAATTAGCTACAATTTTTCTGTAATTTAAAAAATAAAGACAAAATTCCAGTTTTCTAGGGAAGGTAGCAATGCAGACAGATAAGAAATGGGTAAGCTGGAAAAGCCACAACTGAAGAGAGGTTTTGTTACAGAGAATAACAAAAGGTGGACAATTGTTTTCCTAATGTACAGAATGAAATCACGTCTTCTTGATCTCACATTCATCCAGCCTTCTCCAGATAGCACCACTTGTCTACTTCCTAGGTCCTGTTTCTCTTCTGTTGGGAAAACAAAAGGGTAGGACTTCGTCAAGCTATTAACAAGCCCCCCCAACTCTGGATCACTCCAGATAGTCTGAGCTTCATACTAAAAGCTACAAAGAAACAACTACTTTTCTCATGTCTTCTGCTAAATCGATCAGTTCACATCTTAATTAGGTAAGTTCCTGAGAAACATATGTTTATTCTGTTTTTTTTTTGAAAAATAAATAAATAAATAAAAATATCTTGTGCTCCTTTTTTAATATATACATGTTAAATCTCTCCACCTGCTCAGGTATAGCACAGTCATTGCAGTCATTACTTGATCTTCATACTATTTTTCATCAGTCTGTGGTTCAAGAATTTTAATCCGAAGCGTATGATAGAAATCAAAACAACTTTACTGCCATGGTTTCAGGAGGTAAATTTACACAAAAGTGATCTTTCCCACTTCATTTTTTCTTTATAATCAACTAAAAGTGAATTTGTGTCCATATTGAATTGCTTTGTCACTCATCTTTACCGCTCCTGCGGTGTGTTACAGCCTCCCAGTAACAACACCCACCCTTGATTGTCCTGGCTTTATTAACATTAGAAGTCCATCTTGAACATACTAAGAGCACTGAAAATACACTGTACATACTCTGTGCATCCCCTGAGCTTTATAACCTACATTACCTATCAAAATACTTGCCATGGCATGTACACACACAGGTTTATGCTACACGTGGCCCTTGAAAAATTTCAAAGCAAATGTTGTCTGCAGCACTCTCACTCACAGCATGTACACAACCAAGCTAGTCTATAGCTTCTAAGTCTGAAGAGAACTTTGAGGTGACAAAACCTCTCCACTTCAGCAATGGGAAACATGAGACTGTTGACTTGGCAAGAAGTAGATCAAAATAGGCTGAGAAAGGTCCTCAAAGAACGTAAAATGCAGTGGCAATGTCAGTGTTAGGAATGGTAACTGAGATCCATAATATCTGGGGGCTTGGTCTTTTTTTATCCAATTTTGTCAGGAAACAAGACATGCAAAACTTACTATCATCTTAGTCTGAACTTGACTAGGTCACAAGTAATGAACATTGGACTAAATATATATATTCTATCCTCTCTTCTGTTTATTTAATAGGCTAGTCTAGTGGTCTAGTACTTTTGGGAATGGGATGGCTTACCCGTACCCACCAACCATTCTTTGTTGACTCTGAGGTGGTTTGCTTATGCTTAATAAAAGAAAAATATTTTTATACCTGACTGCCAGAGTTTATTTTCACGCTGTAGAATACATGTCTGCTCTCTGGGGTCAGTGCCTTAAGGGTGACTGGAGAACAGGAACTGATTCTGCAGTCAGATATTCAGGAAATAGGGGAGCTGTGGTCTCCAGGCAAGGCTCGTGCAGGGGCAGGCACAGGAGACAGCTGTCCTCTTTGTCCAATGCTGGGTGCCAGCCAAGGCAGCTGATTTTGCTGTCCCTTGGGAGAAAAGCCATGGCTGCTGCATGACTGTTACAGTATAGATGGCTGTGTCTGTGCATACTTGGTAAGGATTCAGAAGATGACATGATCTTTCCGGTTCTTATATGGGCCAACACTATCTAACAATATATTTGAGCATTTTTTTGGTCTTTTGGTAAATTTTAGGAATGAAAGCAATTAAATATAACCATCATGCAAACATGAGCTTTTATCTTGTCTCAGCAGAGAGGAGTGTCTGGAAGAGAGGATCTAACAGTCAGCTAACCTCGGGAGGTTTCAAGAGAATGTATACTTGGGAATATATAATCCAGTGCCAGTATCTGCATGTTCACCAGACAGGAACAGTCTCCAGGAATGATGTAACCTAGCACAGACAGTCAGGTGGAGATTTCACCTTGGGAGCCTAATGAGCGATAAAATTCCAAGTCAACAGTATTCTTGTCGTCTTGAATGTAATAAAACTCCAGAAAAATCATAGACACAAAGCAAGTTTAGGAGTTTTAAAACAAATGCAAGAAAAAGAGAAATCTTTTTTTCTGAGTTTTCCAACGGGCAAAGACCTAATCCTGACTAGGAAGTAGTTTATAGACAGATGCAAGAAGTAGAAGATATGTATTTCATTGAAGACCTATATTTATTCTAATGAAATTTAATTTCTCAGTCCGTTTCTAATGTCTTAGTATTAAAATCTTCAGAATTTTAGTATAGTTTATCCAGTTTGGGTAATCTGTGGACACATGTTCCAAGAGAAGGTTTTCTACACTGTCTGAAGAATGAATAATTTGGAGGACTCAGCAGGAAAGCCATATTCCTTTTATATACCATGTTAGAAATAGGGCTTGTTGATGATTGTTACTGGTACCACAGGAAGACGTAATATTTTAGATTTTTAAAAAATATTCTGATTACAAAAATACTGTTGTAAGCAACGCAACTTTCTTTTGAAATCTCCTTTTGGCAGAAAATATGTCTGCAATATTTCAGTTATATCAGAAGATCTTTACTCTCCTTAAGTGTAGGCTTTTCACGAGATAAGTTAAATTTATTTTGACATATTTCGATTAAACTAGTCTTTTCAATAGCCCTTTACACTGCCTGCATTTGCTCTGACTCATCCTGAATTCTGTGATTAAAAATGGAAATTATTTTCTTGGCAACAGACCTTATATACATTAGTTTCTGTAGCTTCTGCAATGAACTATTTCCCTCAGTTTGTTTTCTTCATTAGCAAAGTTACTTGAAGTCCAACAGCATAAATAAGTAGTGCCTATGTGAAAAGACACAATCAAGTTTAATTTTATGACCTTTGTTTCTCTTACCCTGCTGTATTGTCTGACATGTAGAAGGAGATATCCTCTTACATTAAATTATCCTTTTTTTCCACTTGGGTTCACCCAGTTTTTCTTCCTATGTTTCTTACTGAAACAAAATACACATGAACTTGTCCTAGTCCTTCTCTCCAGTGTAGTGATTTGCCCATAGTTTGGAAGAACATATTTCAGCCTTTTAATGAACAGGCCATTTATGAGGTGTTATGGTCTCCTAAATGACAGTTTGCTTCAGCTAGCATGAGAGGAATGAAGGCAGTTGATCCACGACATGTGTGAGGCGTAAGAAGTGAAGATGGCAACTCCACCTGAGTTGGCTCTCCCTAGGCAAAACCGCGGCAGTGAACTGTTGTGTCTGTGCACCAGGGTGCTGTAAGGAAGAATTTGCTACTGGTTGGTATTCAAGCTGTTTCATAACACACTGTGACCAAAAGGTTAGGCAGAAGGATTTGGTCCATCTTGGATGACCTCTGAGACCAGATTCCAAAATACTTACATAAACTAATATGCTGGGTCCAAGGAGTTTGTTATGCAAAAATACAGGTTACCCGAGTAAACAACAGAGTATTTCCATTCTGAAGATTTTCAATAGCCAGTCACTTACACCCTTATTTTCCTACAAACGTCAGATTTTTTTGTTGTTGTTGAAGTAAAACAGCCTGTTTATAGCTTTTAATTCGTGGTTTAAATGTGTTTCAAAACTGTAACATGGCTGCCTTTTAAGCAGACTACACCTGGAAGCATTGTAAGGGGAAGGGAGAAACTGATGATGCACATGTTGTGTTTAAAAAGCACTTATATGTTCATGGTGAATTTACAAATAGTTCCACTCAGTAAGTAAAGAGATAAGTAAGAATTCTTAATAGAGTTGGAATATATATATATAAGCTTATATGGGTTAGTCGTAAAATTGTTCCCACTGTCTGTACTATCTAGTCATGGCCTCCAAGAGTAAAAGAGCCATTTATTTCACATATTTGCAAGTGTCGGACTGCTTGATAGAGACAAAAAAATCTCTCACAATTTGATGGCTAAATCCTCTCTTCTACAAGAACACTGGTACAATATCCAGTACTTGAGAGTTTACTTTGCTAAATTGCTAGGTACTTAATAATACCTTTTCTTTTAGCTAAGTTCTGTACTATTATTATCAAAGTGTCTGTAACAGAGTTTCTTTTGGAGCATAAGACATTGTATCTAACAAAAGTACTAGGAAAAACAACAACAGTTCTGTAATGCTCTACTCCAGTTACCTCTATAATCAAAAAACCATAACTAGAGAACTTGGGGATAAAATCATCCATTGCTAATAGGAGCAAATATTTCATTTCTTGGTAAGCAATTTTCCCCCTTTTAAACTAGAAGCAATAAAAAATAAAATGTGAGCAACCATTTACGGCTTTATATATTACCCCAGAAGGTTTTGTTAATAGAGGAACCCAGTGGCAGCATCAGAAGAGCTGCAGTCAACCAGGAGTTGTTCTGTTGTGGCAGGACTAAAGGCAAACTGAGGAAACAACGACAAATGGGAAAGGAAACAGGTGAAATTTCGAAGCGGAAGTGGCACCTTCTGTGTTTATCAGATGCTCTATACTGCTTTTCTGCTGGACAGGCATCCTGGCTGACTATTCGTGGAAGAGGAAAATTATAAGATCAAAGGTATGCTCTTAATTTTTCTCACTTGCATGGTTCTGAATATATTTCTTAACCATTTGTCTTTCCTGTTCCCTCATTTGCAATGTTCAGATTTGCAAAGACTTTTCAACATGTTAATAATTCTAGTTTTCTATAAGAATCTTCATTTAACAATGATCAGGGGAACCTTAGAGAGGAAAATGACAGATTATCAGATGATGTAAATCAGTATAGCTCTGCTGTTGCTGTTGTACAACTACTGAGACTCCAGTGCACAGAGCTCATAAAATGCTACAATTGTGAAAACAATGCCAAAGCATGCATTTTGTTACTGTAAAGGATTTAAACAGCCACATAGAAATTGCCCCTCCAGCAAAAATAGAAGGAACTGCAGCTCAAGTACCCTAGCTTGCAAGGCAGCACTTTCTTCTTGTTCTTGTTCTTGTTCTTGTTCTTGTTCTTGTTCTTTTCTTCTTCTCCTTCTTCTATGATACCTGTTACTCTGGTTTGCGGAGTCTGGATGTGCCCATGGACTCCTTTGTGAAGACACCTCCTGTCATGTAGCCTAGGCAGTTCCAACAGAAACCTTTGACTGACAGATGAATGAATAAATAAGCCTCTCCTTTTGAGAAAATTTTCTACCTGAATATTTCTGTCTGAATATTACAAATACGTTGGGAAAATGGATAAGGGCATTAATTACACCAGTCCAGAGAGCAGTAGCCATATCAGCATTATCAAACCAGGATATATAAAACACAGCATTGCCCCTTCCATCTCCATGCTGGAAGTTGCTTTCCTCTGTAATGACAGGTTGAGAAGTACTCAGCTATTCTTTGAGTCAGTTGTAGAAACCAGCAGGATAAGACATTAACAAGCTTAAAAGGTATTACCTGTCTAACCCTACCAGGAGGTTTATGCTGACTGTAGGGGTTTCACATATCTCTTGTACTTTCATGAGGGAATTAGTTAAAATTGCCATAGTGGAAAGTATTTGATTTAGATTAATCTCGCTTTCTCAAGCAGTGGAGACTCATTACTCTGATTGGCTGGTCTACCCATACTGCCCTTAATGCTCTAGCTATATACTTAGGAAAAAGCTTTCAGTTCAAAGCCCTTGATGGATAAGTAAAATGGATCATTATTATCTTTTCAAAAAACCTTTAAAAGACTTAGAAGAATAAACTGAAAAATATGTATAAGTGAGAGATATACCTCCAGAATTCAGTCTGGGCACACATCAAATTTTTTACTTTCTCCAATTACAAAATTTCTCATCCTGAGAGCAGAAGAGTGTTAAATGTTAATATTTTAACCTAAGAAATAACCTTGATATTCTTATGGTGCTGATGGGATTCATCTCTTGTTTTTAGCGTTACTGCACTGCACTGCACAGCACAGCACAGGGGGAACGTCCAAGGAATGACTTGATTAGTCTACCAAAACACACTGTATTTCCATGCTTTTAAACATTTTTAGTGTGGCTCTTCAGTTCTGCCTGTAGATACAAACTGCAGATCTTTTCAGGCATGGAACTGTCAGAGGCATTAATGGGGGCATACAGCAAAATGAGAACTTCAGTGTCAGAAGCCCTCTCCCTTTGTAAGGGCAGGATACCCCCAATCATTTTGTTTGGAAGCAGACGCCAATCAGCAAAGCTTCACAACGCTGATGCAAGGGTGAGTGCCCAATTATGTTTTAACGTCTGATCTTTCAGCCATGCAGGCTGCTACATCTGTGGTATGCAAAAAAAACCATTATCTGTCTTGGTCCTTTGGACTGCAGTTCTGGCTCAGTTTTCAATGATCTTAAAAGAACAGGCTTGCAGAGGGAACAGGCATTTCGTGGTACTGAAGACTTTCAAGTGATCTAAAACTCTAGATGTTTATCCTTCTTCATAGCTTAGACAAATTTGTGAGTCAAAGAACATCCATTGATCTTGCTGAGATGGTTTTTAACAACTATCAGGATTATTAACAGATCAATGCAAGCTTGACATCACCAAGCAATAATTCTTGCAACTGCATATTTATAAGATCCCCAGTGCTAATTTCTTAACATCAGAATTACCTCCAATGGAGTGATTCAGAGGCAGATGATCTGACAGAGGAAGCTACATTTTTAAAAGTGCTATCAGAGATAATGTGTGG
This sequence comes from Thinocorus orbignyianus, assembly GCA_013400375.1. Taxonomy (NCBI): domain Eukaryota; kingdom Metazoa; phylum Chordata; class Aves; order Ciconiiformes; family Thinocoridae; genus Thinocorus; species Thinocorus orbignyianus. The sequence continues at coordinate 174,964 of VXBW01004974.1, forward strand.
AGTCTTGACCTGATTCAATTAGAGCTTTGCCCTTATGTTACCCAAGGGCATATTATCCAGCATTTATAAAGACATTGGCTTGGATAAATGAAAGAGAAAAAAAGCACTATTGTTTACTTAACGGGAGATGGGCTGTGGAAATGGTTAGATTACCCTCTCGTACAGACACACAATCTTATAAACACATGCATGCACACATACACAGAGGCACAACACACACACAGAGACACGCACATGCATAAAACCCTTACAAAATCTCCTCCAAGTCCTGCCCGTTACCATAATTACGTATTTAAAATACATGAAACCAAGTTGGGCGATTTTGATTTATTTTTTTTTTTCTGTGTGCAACAACCAGGCCCATTTTCGGTGGTTTATATACATGTAATTAGCAGTTTAATTTCCTCTGAGGCTAAATTAGCCCTATGATTTTATTTAATAACAAGGAAAATTTACTGCCAGGGCTGAGGTTGCAGTGCCAGTCTTAGCTCTGCACTGCCCTCTGCTGTCGCCTGAACACTCACTCTGCCCGTTCCACCTCCAGCGGTGCAACTGCAAAATGCAATCTGGATGCACGGAAATTGTCTGAAGGAAGGGGTGAGGGAACGTTACCCAGCTTAAAAACATATTTAACGAAGGTTCCTCCCCTCCCTTTTTTGTTATTCAACCACCAGAAATTCAAGAAATATGCTCTTATGCTGGGTTTTTTTTCCCCTGCAGATTCTGACTTTATACTCATTACCATATTAGCCTTGTAACAAACCCTTTCACACGATTTAGTTCAATTATAGATTACATTGTGTGCCTGTACACAGTTCATGAAGCTCAAGAATATAATGTCGCACAAAGCAGCATCCATCACACCTTAAGCAATATGATTACTCATGGTGTGCCTCATTCTTGTAAACTCTAATTCAGGCATTGTATCATATTTTACTTAAAAATATCTTTTAACAGGGAAAACAAACCCATCTGTTGCAAGGGAGGGACACCTCTTGGGACACACTGTACTGACCACCAGTTCTTGACAGAGAGGTTAATTTGTCATCTAAGAGACTGGCTTCTACTTTCATCCAAAAGAATCAGTCTTCTAAAGGTTTTACACATCCACCTTTTGCATCCAACGACATTTATACAGCACCTTTCACCTAAGCAGTCGGAAACATAAGGCAGACCTTACAGGCTGATTATATGTAAGTATCGTAATCCTGATTAACACCAATGGCAAAACTCAAAATTATTTAAAAAATACTATAGGTCCCCACAGAATACAGAGATTACTGTATTCTGAGAGATTACTTTCTTTGTTACTGAAATGCAACTGCTTCCGGCATGGAAGATGACACACAGAGCATAGCTACACTAAAAGCAGTAGGGGGGGGGG
>VXBW01004974.1:176420-221581 GCA_013400375.1 Thinocorus orbignyianus
CAGAGGGAATTTTAAAAGAAGCAGAAGGTAATGAGCCTACTGGAATTTAGCCAGAAATAATAGCCCTTTGTTTCTGATGTACTTAAGGAACTACAGCTGGCATCACATTGGCTAATAGGCACAGAAGCCTGGCAGGAAACGAGATCAATTAATTTGAAGAATTGTACTCTGACTGGCTAGAGATTCAGGACTAGGCTGAATCTTCAGATCTGCACAGAGAGGGACCCTATGGAAACACAAAGTTAGGCCCTGGCAAACAAAATGGGTAGATCAGTGACATCTAGACACATGTTCTTGCTTTTCTTTGGGCTGGAGTCATGTGCGGGGAAGGACAAACTGCATGAGAAACTGGAAACAGTGGCTCCCTTTTCAGCCTTTGCCATTTTCAGACAAGTATCTGGGAAAAGGTGGCTTTGGAAGCCCTTTCCTGCATATGGAGAACTAAGAAAAAAGGCACAAAGCCATTATAGAAGGAAGATCTCTTCATGAAGGTGGCCCTCATCCTTTTTTGATCAAATGAAAATCTGTCTAGCAGTACAAACACAAATTCTGCCATCTTGATGGAAGACTTTACTCCAGGAAGTACACCTCACAGACTTTCTCTCCTTTCTTGGTTGTTGTGGGAAGATATGATATAGTCTTCATTAAGGCCAACTATAAATCAAATTGGCCTCTACATCTCTTTCAAAATTGCAAAGCAAAGAAGATTACTTCTTCAAAGACTTGAAATAGATGCTCCAGAAAATTTCTTGACAGATAGTCTCAAGAACCATTTATTTTCAAGTGCTGTTACTTAGTTCTGTCTCTCAGTGCTGTTTTTACCATCTCCCCAGTTTGAGTCTGAGAGCAGGAGAAAGATTGTCCCACATTCGGATGGCCATCATGCCTCCAGCATTTTTCCTCAATAAATGAGCTACAGAGACTTTTTTCTAGCTGCTATTTTCCTTACCTAGAACAAAGAAACCAAACACGGTGTTCTGCTATGTAGCTCCATTATTTCCTCTTCTTTTGCAAGAAAATGACCCTTGTGATCAGTTCTGGATCACTTAGATTTGAAAATAACACAAGAATTGAACATTGCAAGGCACAAGGATTGCAGTCAGCCTTGCATGATTAATGAAACATCACAGAGTAATGGGGATCAGACAGTAGGTTTCTACCCACTTATATCCTAAATTTTGTTGGCAAAGTGTCTCGGGAAATGATGCATGACGAGAAACAATGCACTCCTTCTAGAAGCTCTGAGTCAGTATTATGAAAGCCAACAAGTGGTAAAAGGCAATTTGGCAAGATCATCCACTAGGGCTGGCTGTCCAGCATGTGGCAGTATCCTTGAAGGAAGAACATAGAAATAAATGTCACCCATGTCCAATTGTTGTGCTGCCTTGGGATAAGAATCTGGATAAGATGAGAAATACATTATTGTAAAATGTAGGAGACAATGTCCTGTAGGACAGTGTGAAGAGAGAATAAAGTAGGCCAAAGAAAGAAGCACAAAATTTTCTCAGAGGCTGTGCCTCAGTAGCTAGTTTTAAATCTCTGAGAAAACACAGGTAGATCACACACTTTAAAATGTCATCTAGGTATCTTTGTACTGAGCCCATTAATGTACGTCTAACTGAAGTACAACTTGTATTTTGGCAGAAGAATTAATCACCTTCACCATCAGAAATTTATGATTTCTTTCTGGTTTGAAATTGCATCAGGGTCTAGCCATCGGTTCTTTTTTTGCATTTCTCCAAGGCCATCGTCTCACAAATCAGAACAAAGGACCTTGGAGCCCTTTTTAAGTGTGGTTACTGAAATACGCAAGGGATGATCACTGAATGTGGAGACATATTCAGTAATGCACATCATTTAAACAGATTTCTCTTCTTCTACTCAAATGGAAAACCAAACTACCACTACAATATAAAGATGATGCTGAGAGATTTTCTGAAGATGGTCAGGAAACTCTTCACTTTCCTGGCTTTTCTGTCAGAATTACTTAAGCTCGTACAGTCAAATCATCCTCTAGCAGCACTAGTTTAAAATGTGCCTGTGTCAGTACAAGAGTTTTGGTTTGGCCTTTAGTGTTCTGTGTGGTGGCTTTTTAAGGCATACAGTGTTTTAAAGAGGACACTAGTGCTATGGGAAGGGCTTTTCCTCCTGCTAATTTGCTCTGACAGCTGTTAGAGCAACACGTTGTCAAAGTAAGTTTCTGCCATGTCATTTCTGTTGATTTTAGCTGAAACCACCCAACAAAACCCTCAGTGGATTCATCTCAATAATATTAGGTGTTTGCCAAGTCTGTGTATACAACAGGCCTAGTTCTCTGGACTTCTTTTGTTGTCCCTATAGAGATGGTGACATTTATAAGGAGCAACCCTTCTGACCTATTTTGGCCTTCATGAAAATGAGTGTCAAATAGGCACTTCTTCCTTCCCACTGTGTATATAAGTGTGACTGTCTGGGTTGTGGGTATCCACCCCACAGTTGTTAAAGGTTAGATGGCATGAATCCACCAGCTTCCATCCCACTAAGAATGACTGAAGAATTGCCCTAGCCTTACTACTATTGGACCTTTTTAGGCCACTGCAGCAAACAAAGCAGTCAGGGATCAAGGATGGGTAGAAACCTCTCTGTTTTAAGAAGTGCTCTGCAGCTGATACAAGGGTGTTAATTTTTGCTATGCCCCAGGTTTTGCAATTATGTGCTCTTCCCCTGCAGCCAGTTGGAACCCAGAGCAGCATACTATGGCATACAAGTGCCTGCAGCTGAGTGGGATGCTTCAGTACCATCAGAGTCCATCAGGAAGCCACAATTTAAAACGCAGATGAAGATTGTGAAGAATATTTTTCAAGGATGAAATACATGTACCGCTGGTTGGAAAAAGCTACTACAAAAAGAGATCTGTTTTTCAGGATGTTTTCATTCTTTTGGAGCTGGACTTGGAGGGAGACAAAAGATCACTAGTTCATATAAACCTCTTTACAAAAATAACAGAGAGGGGTGAACCTCGGAGTTGATGCAGGAAGCACTTCATATTGTCAGGACTGAAAACATGACAGCCAGATATACCCTTTCACTGTGTGTCATCCAAAGCTCTTTTGTGTTTCTAACCATATAGGAAACTAAGAAACCCTACTGGCAGGCAATAACCTTTAAACTGAAGCTAAATAAGGAAATGGCCTTATTTTTTTTCATCCTATCCAATAACAACAAAAAATACCTGTTACTTAATGCAGGTCAATAGCAGCAGTGAATGGAAGGAAATTATTTTGAGTGATTAGAGCACCATGTCTGCTTTTCATTCTGATCCTCTAAAGCACCAGTTTTTCTGATTCATTCACAGGGTTGTCTTATATAATGTCATAGAAAAACAGGTTTGATTTGAACTGCCATAAAATAAGTTACAATCCAGCATCATCAACATCTAAAACAATGGACCACTGTATGTATACATTACCGTATTAGGGATCTGGACAGCAAAGTGCAATTACCCAAACAGACATTTTGGAAATAAAAATACACTTTATCAAGTACTTCTTCATCTTACCACAGAATATGCATACCTTACCCTCTTTTCCTCAGGACAGATCCAGAAAGCAGGCAGACAGGCCCTAGGCGTAATGCTACCATAAACGCTTATTGTTAAATTGTATTCAGGGATCGCCTGCTTCTGCTTTCCATGGTACCTCACAAGGCAGCAATGACTGTATTGCTCTGAAGGAGACCATTACCAACAATGGCTGCAACTCTGGTAAGGGTGAGAAATGGAATTTCATTATAACTGCATTCAAAGGTATTTCAATCAGCACTGATTGCTGCCTCTTTTTAAAGAAAAAAATAATTTACTGAGTAGATTCAGAGGTTGTGGGAATCACACCCCATGATTTCCCACTCCCTGGTCTTTTTTCTCCTTATAAAAACAGTGCATGCACTCTCCTGCTCATCTTTTGGCACTGTCACCGCGCAGCCCGAAGCATTTAAGTTAGATTTTGCCATGTAATCCAAAATAGTTAATAACCGCACATTTGGGTTAGGGGGTTTTGTGTGGCTTTTTTTCTTCAAATCAACATTTAAACAAATTAAAGAAATTTAATTGTAGTGACAGATATCAACTGGAGAGGCTGTTAAACTGACATAAGTTTAATCCAAAACTGTATGAATTAAAAGAAGAACCATACTACTTAGTTCATCAATAGCCTTCCTACTGTTGCCCAATTATACTTGGAGCAACAAATAACTTTGCAGAACCAGCATTCAACATAGAAATACCAGTAAAACACTTTCTGTAACAATGACCTCAGACACAGAAACTGTGATAAAGCCTTGTTTTTTCTGTTCTTTTCTGAGCAATTATTTCTTAAATACATCCAAAATAAATTTAAAGAAAAATACGTATAGGAAAATGTGTACACGTGTGCATGTATGCATGTACATAACTGAATTTTTTATTTAATACGTCTCTCTAAAGTCAATATTACTACTTCAGAGGAACGCAAGTCCATAGTTATTGTCCTCCACTACAGAAAGCTTAATTCAGTCTCCTCTTAAGGTCTGTAACATGAAGATAACTACAATCATCTTCCCTGGCAATTGTGTGTTCTCCATTAATTTCTCCACCTAGGCTGCTTGACCTAGCCTGATCTCTTGGCCCATAGGACATAGTCACACACTCTTTTTATGTAAACATGAATGTGTTACTTGATTCCAGGCTGCTCTCCCCACTCCCATACTGTATACTGCCAAAAAAACAGTGGTGGCTTTTTAGGAACACTGAAAATCAAGATGCGAGAAATAGACATATTCCCAGAATTTTCTGGAGCCAGGCAAGGGCTGAGATCAACGCCCTGGCCCGGTCACTGCGGAAGCAGCAACCCAGCCTGCAGAGATTTAAAAAGAAATTACTCAATTAAGATGTAATGGCCCTCCAGCCTTCCCAGGCTGTGAATGAGAGCAGACATATTTACAATCACAGGGTATCATAAAATTCTATCCAGTTATATCAAATCAGCAGGGCTAAATTAGCTAGCAACATCCTGATTAGGTGCTGTGCCTGTGTTGGATGATTTATTATAAGATCTGTTAGGACTGTCAAAAGAGATTTTAAAATGACTTTCCAGGGGGGAAAAGGGTGGAAAAGAGGGATATTGAGGCTTCAGGAAGACAATAGTACTGCTGTACTGTGAAGGATCACAGTGAATAGAGGTGCAGAAAGATTACAGTTTTGATGTGTTTGTGTGATGAATACAAACAGACAGAGACACATGCATAAAGGAAGCAAAGTTCATTTTCCTTTGAGGAGTTTTGTTATAGTAGGGTTCCTTGCCACCGATAAATTATCCTTACAGAAGGGTTTACCTTTTTTAAAATGCATCTTATTTATGCTCATGAGCACTGGAATGATCATGTGAGAGCAGCAAAGTGGAGTCTTCTATTTATCTGAAGGTCAGAGATGATTGTGGGCAGGTGATCCAAATACCCTGCACAAAAAAAAAGTATCTTTCTACCCCTGTCCCTCTCCCCACCTCAGTCTCTCCAGCTATTCCAGGAAAATGATAATAAGAAATTTAACCCACAACTGCATAAAGGAGGCTGTCAGCCTTTTTGCTTCTGAAGAGAACAGCAGCACAATTTGGTGTGAGTATAGTGTGTTCATGAATCCAAAACATAAATCACTGCCTTCATAAGACTGCCAACAAGGCAGGGGAAAAGCTTCTATCAGCCAGGAGAGCAACAGCAGTAACATCTCAAAGGTGAGGGAGATTAGACCAGGTTTTTATTTGTTGCCGTGCCTCCACTCTTTCCACTTCCTCAACCTCTCACGCACTTCTTTCCCTGATATGTGCCTTTACCTCCGAACTCCTAGCCACCCTGAAATTTCTCAGCTGACCGCCTGAGCCCACTAGGTGTGACACGCTCCAGAAAGGGCTTTCCATGCTTGTTAGTTCCTCCTGCTGCCATAATCCTGCAAAGGAAATATTTTTACAGGGCAGTAATGCGTGGCAGCCTTCACCTTCCTCTCAAATATGGATGAGGAATGGTTTCAGTGATTGAGCACAAAATGAAAAACCTCTTATGCTGGCTCCCCCAAAGAGAGAAGATTATCCTCTAGGCCATCATTACAGCACAGTAAAAGAAAATAATATAAATGACAGTACTTTGCACCAAATACAGCTTCTGAGGAGAGCAATATGCACCATGAAGACAGATACCCCATCAGCTGTTCACAACCTGGACACCGTGTCATTGTTTGTTCTTAGTTTAGAGAGCTATTATTACTAGTATTAGTAGTAGAGCTTTGCTAAGCAAATGGGAAACTTCACCTACCCTTCATCTGTTTTTTCCAAGGCTCTGCTGAATCATGTGATAACGAACAAGTGCAAGTATAGCTGGGAACAGGTTCAGAGCCCACAACCTATGCAGGTTTGACTGCTAATCCTGCTACGGTAACCCATTTAACTTCACCAAGTGGAGTCTGCTGCTTTCAATTCACAGTTTTCAGGGAAGGAAGAGAAAAGAGACAGTGTGGCCTCTTTTGACATCATAGGCAACTTTTACACACTCGCTGAGCTTTTACCTCCTTTCCCTTCATCGTTTTCCTGGATTATAATTCTAAATGAAGTATTACTTATATAAAAAATACAGTCTGCATAAAAAATCCAACTATGTACATGGGATTAAAAAGTTGGGTTTTTTTAAAAAAGATATTGCTTATCTTACAGAAAGACAATCTTTACCACAGAAATTTTAGTCATTAGAATTTTAATTATGGTATTTTATAGCTTACATTTAATTATAAAAAATTACATTGCTAGCAATCTTCTTTGTGCCTTTAATCTTCTGTAAAATGAATGAATGACATATCAATATATATTGCATTTGTACTTAGCAATGCATATATTAATTGTTTATGTAAGAAAGACAGTCAAGTACTAGCCAAAGGTTACCATAATGTCCAGAAATGTTCAAAATGTTCCAATGTACCCTTAATATTCATATTATTATATGAGTGTATGATGCTTTGCTTGGTTCTGCAGATGTCCAGAAATGCAACCTTGAAGTGAACATGATGGCACTTGGTCTCAAGGTGCGCATGTGCTAAAAGAAGAGCTAATCACCACCCACCTAACAATGCTGAATTTGTTTTTTTAGCTGTAAATACGTATTTCCAATACTTGTCAGCCACTTGCCCACACTTGCACGTTCTTGGTACAGTATTTCTGTTCATCTTTTTCTGCCCTGCTCAGTAAAAAGTTGGAAAGACTGCAGCTGTATAAAGCAATGGCTAGCACATTTTTTATGAGTAAAATTTATGGAGTAATGTATCTACTTTTAGCATGACTATTGTTAAACCTGGAGATCAAGCAAAGTGACACTGAGTATATTGCTTTATCAATTGGATTCGTTCAAGTGAAAAATGCTGATCATGCCATGTCTATCCCCTGGGTGCAGAAACACTACTTCACTACTTGAGCGGTCGATACATAAAAGTCAAATTCATTATAATTTGTAGCTTTTTTTTCTTGAAGAAGAACGCAGTTCTCAGTACATCAATATCAACTCTTAAATCCACATCGGATGGAGAGGGTACAGCACAGTAATTCAATCTCTTTGCACTTAATATGGTCAGGAAGGGAGAATGAAAACAGCCTCTTGTAAAATGATGGAAAAAACAGGATGCAATCATTCTGATGGAGCTGTGCAAAGGAGTCATTTTACACCATCCGTTACCAGGGCAACAAAATATAGTGAGCCCCATACATCTAACAGGTGACATTTTAGCTAAGAAATTGCTTCTTTGGTATTTTTTCTGTCTATGAAAAACAATGTTACTAGCGTTTTCACTTGTCATGTACTATAGGGCAACATATTCCTGCTGACAGGCCCATAATGGAAAAATAGAGCAGTTAAATAGTATTACAGTCTAACTTTTAGGATACATGCTAATCTGCTCTTTAAAGAGACTTCAGACATTTTCAGACACCCTGGAGACTTGAGTGACTGGAAATTTCTGCAAGAGTGTATATAGACGAGCAGACAGATGTGTTTAGTGGAAACAAAAAACCCCTCTTTTCCAATCTTTTCTGATTTATTTAAAATCTGGAAGGGTTTTTTGTAGATAAAAACACTGTAGTGTTTGTAAATGGCAACCCACAAACACACCAGTGCCAGATACATCAAATGGTTTGGTTTCCATATGCTTCTACCAGCAAATGCACCAATTCTTTCTGACCTATATCTATGAAGGTCATATTTCAGATATACTATTGCTGCTGAATTCATGAGGGGGAAGAGTCTCGATTTCCATGCCATACTTTTACATCCAGAGGGGACTGAAGACATGACATGGGATTTAGCACATTTGTGAATGAACTTGTGCCCCTCACAAGAGCTGGATTTTGAATATGAACAGGTTTTATCTCTGACTCCTTCTTTTACCTGCAGGTGCTGCAGAATTAGCATAGACCCCTGGAGCTGTAGAAATTCAAGGAGCTGGTGCTGATGCGGTGCCTGAGATCAGTTGAGAATTGATGTTTAAACATCTGTTCCTGGTCAGTGAAGTTTCTGAAGGGATCAACACTAAGATGAAGTGTGCACACCCACCAGCAGATCACAAAGGTGGCAGAACAGGATGAAGATTAAGGGAATATTAATGAAAATTTGGAGAAAATTAATATAATATCCAAAGAAACCTTGGTTTGAGGGCATTAGGGCAGCACATTCTAGTGGCTAGAGGAGCAGTCCGCATGCACAGAGGAGGCCAGAGATGAGAGAGAATATTTGGCTATATTGGTAGATACAAGGAGGACAATACATTTGTTATAAAGGCTGCCAAGCATCAGGTGTTGTAGAAAATCACCAACATCAGCTGTGGAACATGATGGGATCAGCAGAGCCCAGGTTACAACATGAGGGATTGTAAAAAGAACAGCACAATACACAACAAGGAAGAGAATGAATAATTTACTTCAGTAAAAAAAAAAGAAGCAGAAATTTGCAGGATTGAGAGAAGTAGCTGTCCTACGGTTAAATGTATGCAGAGGTGACAGGAGGACGAAGATTGACACCAAGTAGGAAGTGAGTCACACTTTCATAGAATAGAAACTTAAAGTAGCAGACCTTCACAAGACCTGAAACCACTAAGTGTGCAAATCTTAGGGTGACTAGAGGATTCATAATGGACTGCCTTTGAAATTACTTCCCTTTACTGTACAGAATCAGAGCTCAGGTGTTTAACAGGGTGAGATTAGCCTACATTGCCTACGGAGATGGGCTGACATGCATAGCTACAAAGATGTAAGATCATCTATGAGAATGTCCTTGAAACGTGATGTTATGGTGAAGAATTTTAGGGGAAACACTTATTTCTGTTTCCTATGTCATGTGCAGTGACCCACTATAGGCATTTTATGAATTGATATCTTACTCGTTGTTAATTTCTAACTCTCAAATTTAAGTGAAGATAATGTGTGAAGCAAAGATAAAATAGATGTCCATCTTCTCTTACATGTACAGATGCAGCTTCCAGTGACCCAAACAGAACATATTGTCTTATTAGGAACCACCATAATCTATCAAGCATATGCATGAAGATGCAGAATTAAGTCCTTAAGAAGAGGGACTGGGCAAGGTATATACTCACCTTGATGCTTTCTAAAATCTCCCTGTAACAATAAACTAATGAAGATGCTGATGGAAGACTGCCCTAGAGTTTCATGTTTTGAGATCAGTTTCTCTGAAAAACAGGATAGGATTCAATAAAGAGTCTCAATAACTGTTTAACATCCGTATGCTATGAATTTTCTCAAGTTCTGAATTTAACAAGATTTGAAAATGTAGCCAGTATTTATGAAGCTCCACAACTGAGAATGATACTTCTTTTGTTTTCTGTACACTAGGTGACCCATACTTTAATCAAGTACAGAAGTGCAACAAAGGCAAAGTATTTCACCGTACTATTAATTACTTAATTTGTCTGCACACCCCTTGAAAATGGCAAAGCCAAAAGCACTAAGCAGTTTATAAACGAATACAAAAAAAAGCATGCTCCCATTGTTCAAAAATAGTATACTGTTTCAAAGACCTATTAACATATTTTCACTTGAAAATTTCACACTGCAAACCTCTACTTTATATCACAATTATACAAAGCAGGAAAATGTTTTAAAATTTTTGCTTTTTCTTTCTTTGAAAATTATTTATGTGATATTAATAACCTATACTGTGATTGTTTTAAAATGTTTCTGAGATGAATATAACATTTAAATATTTGAAAAAAGTATTAAAAAAAATTCACACTTTCACACAGATGTTATATTTTCCTACTTATTCAAATATTCCTTCTCAGACTAAAATAGATAACAACAAAATGCACAAAGGTGTTCAATTTGTATCTATTTTATAGTATAAACATTGCTTGCTGATGGACCTACTACAAAAATAATTCCTATCTAAGTATTAAGAAAGGAAAGCCATTTTAGAGTAGACAGCGTCACTTAGGAAGTTCAGTCTCAGAAGACTGTCAGCTATGCCCTAGGTCATTTGAGAGGATGACGTATTGTGAATACATGATAGATAATGTCCCAAAAGTGAGAGCCCCACTTAATCTAACTCTCATAGTGCCAAACGTCAGTTCTGTATACACTATGAAGGTAAGATTTACTAAGAAGTTTTTCTATCAGCCTTTTACTTATTTCTGCATTAGAGATCTATTCTCTAAGGGCAAGAGAGTTAAATTACTTGATCATTCATTTCAGTGAGGTAGTTTCATCATTATCAAAGCCAAACTAGAAGGTGAATCCAAATACTCTAAGAATATAACAGTAGCCAAACTCTTCCTTCTACCTTTTATTTTTTGGGTTTTGTTTGTTTTTCAGTTGAGTTAATAAATGTTTACTCTTTTGTACTAAAAGAAGGTAAATGTTCTAAGTCCAGAACCTTGGTTTTGATTCAGCATGTGAAATTTTGGGTCCTTTGCTATCTTCCCTTGGCCATATTAAGCATCTTCACAGCATAACTGGTAACTGGTCTACAAAGCAACAACCCAGAAGCAATTACCTCCTTTTCATTTTTCTTTACTTACCACCCAACATTCACTGCTCCCTGGCATCTATCCATCCTCACTGTACGGTGCTTTGGTGCCAAGGTAGCCCTTTTTCTATTCAGCTGAGACTCTTCTAACCAGTGACAAGATCTATTCCCCTAATGCTTTTGAAATGAAGACAGTGTACTGCATATAAACTAGGCTTCATCTGTACCCCATGCAATATAAAATAATAGAAACACAGAATGGTTACAGTTGGAAGGGATTTTAAAGATCATCGAGTTCCAACCCCCTTGCCATTGGCAGGGACANNNTCCAATTTAAAACCATTAGCCCACGTCCTATCACTACACTTCCTGATAGAGAGCCCCTCTCTAGCTCTCCTGTGGGCTCCCTTCAGATACTGGGAGGCTGCAATAAGGTCTCCTAGGAACCTTCTCTTCTCCAGGCTGAACAGCCCCAGCTCCCTCAACCTGTCTTCATAGGAGAGGTGTTTCAGTCCTCTGATTATCTTTGCGGACCTCCGCTGGACCTGTTCCAACAGTTCGATGTCCTTTCTCTGTTGGGGACTCCAGAGCTGGACACACTACTCCAGGTGGGGTCTCACAAGCACAGAGCAGAGGGGGAGAATCACCTCCCGTGACCTGCTGGTCACACTTCTTTTGATGCATCCCGGGATACGGTTGGCTTTCCGGGCTGCCAGCGCTCACTGCCAGTTCATGTTGAGTTTCTCATCTACGAGCGTATCATCTGATGTGGACAACAAAGGACTAGCCCTTGGTTGTGGGTTCACTCAGGGATTATCAGTGGGATTGCACAGATCTACAGACTGTGGTAGGGTCAGGACAAGATAGAAGTTCTCTCTGTACCAAGCATCACACACTGTTTAGAGAGGGCAGGGTTTTTTTCACCTGAAATTCTTCTGCCTCATCCTATTTACTCCCATCATCCTGGCTGCCAAGGCTAATTAAAAAATCTGTAGTCCTTAAAGTTGGGACTATTTGCTGTTAAGAGAGATTTCTCTGCAGGAGGTATGTGCAGGGCAAAGAAAACCTCTGCATGAAGTTATATGTCAGAACAGACAATTAAAGATAATTGATGTTGGTTACACCAGTACAGTGAAGACTGCTTAGAGCTGATCAGTTGCACAAAGTGTGATAAGGCCATCAGAGCTGACAAAATACTAGGCAGCCAGACAGGCAGGAATGAAGACAGGAAAATGTCCACTAAATTGAATTCTTTTCTGTATGGTTTAACCAGTAGTACAAGCCACATAGAAAATGGATTTGGTTTGAGGAACCATAAATACTTCAAATAAGGGATAATCTTCTTCTGATATGTTCAACAATATGTTTCAGTGTGGAAACTGATAAGTGAGAGTGGGAAGGAAATGGGACATCAGGAAAACATGAGAAACGAGTGGGGGGAAAATCAAGTGAAAGATTATTCTTGCTGACATCTTTAACACTGGATTTATAGAGAAGAAAGTACCAGTTAAGGACAAAGTTGTCAGACTGGAGTGTCTGAAGTGAAGCATCTAAATCAATATTTAGGTAACCCAGTGAGTGACCTGGATTTCAGAGGTACTAAGTCACTTCAGCTCATACTGATGTAGTATTCATTAACTGAGAGTGTCAGACATATTTTTAGATGCCTGAATGTGAATCTTAAATATATATGCACATAGATGAGTGCCCGAGGTTTGCCTAAGTATTAATCTTCACATAAAAAAACAAACACCAAATAAACTTGGGTGTGTGACATTTTCACAGGTCATTGTGATTATTAAAGTGTTGTTCTAGGATATGTTATTCTTTTACATTCTTGTCTGTGTTTCTGGTCTTTGAGATACCAAATGAAGGATGACTCTTCACTGGCAGCTATTAAAGATTGCTATAAATACTAGCATATGGAGTTCTGTAGCCTGGGTAAGACCTGGGCAGACTTCTCCTTGAACAGATATAATATATGGGATCATAGAAAAGATAGAGATGTACAGCGAGACCTGTACCTCCATCTCATTTCTCCCTGTACTAATTCTTGATTTTGAAAAAGGGAGAGATTGTACTAAAGACTGGTTAACACAGGAGAAGAAAGCACCTCTTCAACAGATACTCCAGATAGAACTGGCTGCTGTGTAAACTCAGACTTGAAATGGTTTAAAAATGAATGTGAAAGAATGTAAAACTTCAAAACTAATAGAATTTGGGTATGAAGAATCATCTTGTACATGAGATGTGCATGTAGGATGATATTATGTTTCCGGTGTCTGCTTGTTAACAGGAAAATTCCAAGAATATCTGATGGAAAAGACATCCAAAATAACTGAACATTGACCTCACAGAGAAAACATCGTATTAGTTCTTCAGGGGCAATCCTATTTGAAAGTCTTGAGTTTGTTCTTTAAACTGACATATCAAAGTGTAGATTAAATCAAATTATGTTGAGCAGTGTACATTATTGGTTTTGATACACTTATATTTCCTTCTAGAGATTATGTGCAAGTGTCTCGTGGAGACTAATCTAAGATGAAGTAAGCTGAGGCTTGTTTTCCATGGTTGTTAATGCTGCACCTGCATGCTACCAGTCACTCCACATTAGTTGTAAACACGCGCTCATATATATAAGTCTTTAGCAAAAGCATACACATGGTTTATATTCTGACTTTACACACTAGCTAGGGGAAGACAGATCATACTGAAGTTATGCTGGAGTCTATCAGGAGAAAAGTATTTCTTTCTTCAAAAGTATTTCTGACAAGTCTGAAGGAACAGAGGGAGTTTGCACTGACTCAGTACTATACGTGAAATGGTTCTGCATTTTTGGCTCTGTACTGAAAACACAAGAATAAAATGTAATTCCTATCTGCACTGTAGCCAGGGGACTCTTAGCACACAAAAATATCTAAGATGCCAAGGCAAAGAGCTTCATCTACAATTAAATTCCCCAGGAGTTTTTCAGCTTAGGCCACATATTGGTTACACAATAAGCAGGTAAAAAATAAAACTACAACATTAAGTGACAGGAATGTTTGTCTGTGATAAGTCACAATTAATTTTTCTTAGACACGGAGAACCTTCAGAGATCACTGGATACCAACAGAATAGGTGAATACCACATGGTGAATACCTGAGGTTTCTGTTTGTACCGTTGCATTGCCAGAATGGTGTAAGGTGTTAGAAAAATAACCAAGACACTACCTCAAATACAAGCTAAAATTATGCAGCATTTCGAACATGTGCAGGACAGAACCCTAAATACTGCCTACCCACACTCATTTTATTAAATAAGTTCTGTTCTTCCAGGCTCTGTATGAATTATCCTTATTTCAGTTACCTACATGTCCATGAAACTATTATTTCCAATGCAATGTGTTTTGAAATGCTTTAAAGATACAACGCTAAGCATATAAAAAGTATAAGATAACCAAAATCATTATCCACAATTGAAAAGTTCTTAGAATAAAGCACATTTCTTAGAGGTCATCTTCTTATTTAAGGACATGCAAAGGCAAATACTGGAATAAAATAAGGTCTGATTCTTTCTGACTAAACTTGGTCTTGTGACTTTTTTTGCCAGTGTAATGCTTCAGATGTACGCTAGTTTTGAAAGGGAAAGGTATTTTCTCAGAGGCTTTTTTAATTACCTATGAGCTGACCAGAGATATTAAAATACATATTACTTTAACTCCACTGAAGTCAGTGAAACCAGTAAACAAATTAATATACCTCAGGGAATTGCTGCTCTCTGAGCTCTGAGCAGTGGGACATTGTTAGTGGGAAGCATTGATTTTGTTTGACTTTCGCATGGCACAAAATGAGATTGACCCCAGAAAGCTGTTCTGGGACAGTTCATGGCCACTGACCACTGAGAATGCAAAATTTCCCAGTTCTGCCTTTGAAGTGAGTTAAATCCATTCCACTGATTGATTGGCTTGTCCAAGCAAATAATCACTATTAGTCCCAGCCAAGCTTACTGGTTTTCTGTTCTCAAAGGCTGTGAGAGGTAACTTCACTGGTGTCATATTCCTCATGCAGAATCTAGTATAAATGATGTATGATTTTGTTTTAATCATTTACCTTGAGTAAGGTATTACTGAGCTATACAACCCCACACTAACTCTGAATCTAACCCCTTTTCCTCAGACACCAACTTATTTTTTGGGTTCCTGGTTTGTATGTTGCCTGAAAGACACACTGATGAGGGGGAAATCATTACATGGCTGTCTCCTCAAACTTTGCTGAACAGCATCTATATGCTGAAGAAATTTATGGCATGTTATCTCTTGTTAGATCTCTGTCTTTGAGGAGATTTACAAAAGGCACTATGGATATGAATCATTATGACTAGGAAACTTAGGGTTTTGCATTTCAGTAGGATGGACATTATGAAGAAATTCCAGAGGCTGTGGTTTGGGTATAGAAAATACCAAAACTTTTAAACTGACCTTAAAAAGAGGAAGACTATGTAATAACAATGCCCAAATGGGAAAATACATTGATTCTGACACGTAGACTAATGTCCTGTCTTACTTATATGTGCACTTTCAGCTTCATCAGTTTAGGTAGTTACTTGTTCCTTTAGTTCTTAGCAGTTGCCCATATCTGTGGATTGCCAAAAAGAAACTTAAATGCTTCTGCTGGGAGAATATTAGCTGAGGATGGTGGTCTAGCAAATGTGTGTTAGCAGCTGCAATTATCAGGAAAATTTGTGTACAATATTTTTTTGTCCATGTTGTTGCTTTAACAAGACCAAAGCTTTTCAGAAGAACTGTTTATATTTTTTTATTTTGTCTAGTTCATGCTTCAGAAATGCCAGATAAACAGTTATTAAGTGAAGCAAGGTATTTTTTCCCTTGAGATTGAATTCCCTTAGTCAGTAGGTCTCGCAGCCCCGGAGGCCCAGAGGGTGAGACACCATATGATCCTATATTTGTTTAGTGTGTTTTTCACAAAGTAGGAAACAAGTGTCCTGTTCTATTTATGTTTGCTTTTTAAAACTTTTCTGGCAGACATAGTTTAGGCAACACTCTACATTCTCCTCTTCAGAGCACCAAAACCTTGCTTTTGTTTGCTCCCTGACAGCAGCTTCTCAGCAGTCTGCAAAGGAGCATCCTACACAGCTTGAAAGATCAAAGAGGATGAGTCCTTTCCCTCCACATTCTGGTCTTGAATTCCTCCCTGAAATTGCTGAGGAGGTAGCAATGACTATAACAGTGATGTCTGGCTGGTGGCAGTCAGGCTGGGGCCACCTCATAGTTGCATAACCCCATGTAGCAGCCACTAAGGCACAACAATTTTCAGCCATCACACTCTTGGTCACATACTCAGCCACTGAACAAGCTTTGAAAGTCTTACTATTGTTACTAAACATCTGTTTCGTCCAGTTCTTTAAAGCCAAGCTATTAAAATTTACTCCAGACTGAAACTCAATCCTACAATATGTGCACAACATTTGTACTACCAAGATTTTTGCTGCTGCCACCACCCACCAAAACCAAGTAATCACTGTAGAAAAGTTGCAAACAAAACAAAAGTTACAACAAAACAAAGCCAAATAGCAAACAAACAAACAAAAAAAAAACCAACAAAAATCCTGAAACAGGATTGGAAGGGCTGAGGCGACACAGATTGCAGACTAGAAAAAAAAAAGACAATGTAATTTATTATATAGAGGGGACTAGCACTGGCACTAGGTGTACTCTGTGTTCAAAAATACTTGGGCAATATTAACAGACAAGTTCAGATGTTGTTCCTGTCATCTTTTAGCTATTGCTACCAAATGTACAATGTGCTTCTGTGTATTGTCATAAGTCAGCTAAAACATGTGTAAACATATGCCACGTCAGTCATTAAGGAGAAGGGTATAATTACACTTTTAAATGTGGCAAAGCATTTTGAAAGTAGCGTATAATTTTCCAGAGTGGGAACCTTTATGAACCATATCTTTCCCTGAGTGTTTATACAGCCTGACATCTTTGGGTTTGTTCAGATCAAGAGCCCCACTGTGAACAAGCAGGCTTCAGACAAACAAGGCAATTTGTTCTCTAGGTGCCATTTCAATAAAAGGGAGAGGCAGGGGGAGAATGGGGGGAAGAGCAAGGGAGAGAGAAGGACACACCATGTTACTGCACACTGCTCAGAAATAGACAGGATCTGGCATAATTACCCTGGAAAGGACTGCTGAGAGGTACCTAGTGTTAGGGTGCTGTTCTCACTGTTGGCCAATGACGATGCTGTCTCTTTACCCCTGGTAGAGTTAAAGAAAGTCATGAACCTTACATTTTAAAATAAATTAAATAGGCCTACTGCTCTCTTGGGGACAATGGGACTGTGTAGACATACTGAGAAAGAGGAAGGGGCATCCTACAAAATGCTCACTTCCCCTGTTTGAGATGAGCCCTACACAAAAGGGATTTGTGAAGCCAGCCTAGAAAACTGAACACAGTAATTCATAGAAATACATGCTTAAATGTTCTTAAGTTTCCGAGAATAAATAAAGGCTGTCCATTATTCTGCCTACTAAACCCAACTGAGCCATCAGGCTATTTGGCTTAGCCAAAAGTGATTATAGTCACTCCACTTCTGTTATACCTTGGACTGTAACATAGTGAGATCTCAACCCACAGTAACAGAGAAAAAGCAAAGTAGCCATTCCTAGCACTTGTAGTAGGCCACAACAACATATGAACTGCTTCATTCAGCTGACACCCTGTCTTTTGCATGTTTATGTGACCCTGGTACTCTTTTTTTTCTAAATATGAAGTATTTTCATTCCTGTCAAATATTTCAGTTTGTCTGGCAAAAAAAAGATGTTGATGCCACTTAAATAATTTGAAATTTATGGTTTATGTCCTTTGCATATTTATAGCAGTGGCCTTATTCAACCATGGGGAAAATTTAATGGTAACTATTCAATAACTGGTAAAAATTTGAAAGAGACGAAGAGATTATAAAATTACTATCTGTGAGCACTGACCCAGACAATGCTAGGGTGTTCACAACACTCTTTCGCTTCCTGTCAAATTCTATTTGCCCTAACAGTTTATTTCTAATACATAGAGAAAGAAAATAATTATCCAATATGTGTTATTTTCATGCCTTGAAAATATAGTCACCTATATCTGTCACTCACTGTCCGTATTGGTCACTAAAATGCTATTCCAAGTTAATTTATGTCTGCCTGCACAAATAATGAAAGCCATGTAGAATACATGTAGAAATAAATATGAAATAAAAATATAGGAAGTAGTCCTAGAGTTATTCTGAAAAATAATCCATGGATGATAAAACTATGATTATTAATTTATCGGCCTTTGACAATTAAGAAGTATGTGGAAGTATTAGATATATATGCTTCACCACAAAGTGGGGAGAGTTCCCTAAACTTAGGCCCCATGTGCATGGGGAAATGTAAAGCTTTCTTACAACTGGAGCAGTCATTCACTAAGCTGAAAATGGAAGTGGATATTGCCGCATAATTTACTTGTGGAATTCTACCACCAAATGTCACCTAAAGAGATACCTAAAATAAAATTATAGTCAAAAAGTGATTAAAAAAATAAAGGGAAAAAAATCAGGACATTATTATAAACAAATATGTAGATATTGCCTTTTGATTGGAAAGTCTTCAAGCTGCAGTTTGCTAGAATCCAGGAGAATGTACTGAATAAAAAATGTCATTACCTGCATACCCAACTTAATCCTCTTCCTCAAAACATTGATTGACAGTCTCTCTTGAACACATCAGGCAGTGCAGTGAGGACTCCTGCTTTGGTGTCAAAGAGGCTTCTTTCTCTCCCTATTAAGGAAACGGAGGTTGGAGAGTTGAAGGAGGTGAACAGTTTATGTTACAGAAATGACAACATTTTAATTTTCCAGAAATGGCATAGTTAGATAGCCCATTGTATATGCTGTGGGCTGTAGCCTTTTTAAAACACAATACTGCTAATAACTATTACTATTACATTAAAATAATTCTACCACAGTTTAAATGTTTTTCTCTTCTTTCATTCTTAAAGCTTTAATAACAGACTCTTTTCCCTCATTTTAATTACATATGCTGGTATACCTCATCTGTCTAGTAGAACTCTCCCATAGTTGCAGTGACTATATGTGAATGCTTGTTCAAGAGGGGTTTTGTTTTCATGAAAAGTCAGATGCTCCAAGTTAACATGATTCTTGATCATTCTCTCATCCTTAAAAGGTAGCTGTAGTAAAAAGAAGTAACCTAGAAATAAGGCTAACACTGCCTAAACTTTTCAAATAAACTATTACTAGTTGTTTAAATCCTGGTTGCTTTACCTTGGAGCTAAACCAGGCTTTTCTCGCATCAGCTTTCGTTTGCCATTGAAATAATTTGCCTACAGCACTGGGAAACATCCTTCCAGAAGAAACTAAACTCTGAAATTAATCTCTGGATCTGCTGTTTGCAAAAGTCAATTTACGTGTTCATTGTTCTACTTGGCCATATGCAATTGTCTAACAATAGACCAATGTTATTATTTCAGTATTGAAGGGAGAAGCTATAAAGGTGACCTGTAATAAAAAAGACCTCTACACAAAATTTGCAACTTATGTACTATGTTTTCATCAGTTTAATTATAACATCTAGAAGGAATTTCCTTACACTAATGACAGAGTTATGGGCTTTTTATCCAGGATCTAAAAAATGTTCTTAGGCTACAAAATATCTGTTTCTCAAAGTATTTTGAGTCATCTTCAAAAGAGCATTCTGTATCTAGCAGGGCAAAAAAGCATTATCAGCTGCTGAAGCAAATATGCTTATTTGAAAGATAAACAAGTAGGAAAGAGATTCAGAATGGCCTTGCAGTCAAACTGCAACTAAAGAGTAACTGCAAATAGTTCAATTTTTCTTTACATCCATTCCATAGTTACAATTAGTCTTGGACAGTCACTTTTTAAAAATAATTCCATTGTGGGTGAAGTGTTAACAATTATATTGTGTTTGAGAGGCAAGGTTTTTGGTTGCGCGGCTAGCTTCTTGTGAGAAGATGCTAGATGCTTCCCCCATGTCCAAAAAAATCAATGCCAGACAGCTCCAAGATGAACCAGGTGCTGGACAAAGCTGAGGTCATCAGCAATAGTGGTAGCACCTCTGGGATAATGTATTTAAGAAGGGGGCAGGGGGATGAGAACCTGCACAATTTTAGCCGAAAAAGAGGAATGAGAATATCTGACAGAGGGTACACTGCGGACGCTAAGGTCAGTGAAGATGGAAGAGGAGGATGTGCTCCGGGCACTGGCAGAGATTCCCCTGCAGCCTGTGGTGAAGATCATGGTGAGGCAGGCTGTCCCTGTGCAGATCACGAAGGTGCACAGTGGAGCACATATACACCTGCAGACCATGGAAGACCCCAAACCAGAGCAGGTGAATGCACTCAAAGGGGGCTGTGACCCCATGGGAAATCTGTGCTGAAGCAGACTCCTGGCAGGACCTGTGGACCCATGGAGATAGGAGGGCACACTGGAGCAGATTTGTTGGCAGGACTTTTTACCCCATGAGGCACCAACACTGGAGTGGTCTATACCTGAAGGACTGTGACTCATAGCAATGACCCACACTGGAGGAATTCACAGAGAATTTCAGCCTGAAGAAAGGATTGATGTCAGAGAAGTTCACGAAGACTTGTCTCTTTGGGATGTAATCCCATGCTGAATCATAAGAAGTGTGTGAGGAGTCCTCTTCCTGAGGAGAAGCAGCAGAAACAAGGTGTGATGAACTGACTGCAACCCCCATTCTCCATCCACTTACACCATTTGCAGGGAGTAAGGATAGAAATTGTAAGTGAAGCTGAGCCCGGGAAGAAGGTGGAAAAGTGTTTTAAAATCGGTTTTATCTCTTGTTATCCTATTACTCTGATTTTACTGGCAATAAATGGAATTAATTTCCCCAAGTCCGGTAAGTTTTACCCATGACAGCAATTGGTGAGTGATCTCCCTG
The DNA here is from genome assembly GCA_013400375.1 of Thinocorus orbignyianus. Lineage (NCBI taxonomy): Eukaryota > Metazoa > Chordata > Aves > Ciconiiformes > Thinocoridae > Thinocorus > Thinocorus orbignyianus. Next base: position 197,416 of record VXBW01004974.1, read on the forward strand.
TTTGTACCTCAACTCACAAGCCTTTCATTCTATTCTATGTCCCCTGCCCAGCTGAGGAGTGCAGGTGATAGGGTGGCTGCCACCCAGCCAGCATCAAACCAACACAGAAAGTAAGGTCTTCATAGCATATTTATGGAATTTATTAATGGTTACTGCATTGTGTATGTTTCACATATGACTTGCCCAGGAGAATGTGGACAGACAGAATTTAGTATAAATGAGAATCGGAAGTTAAACACTGAGAATCTACTTCTGCATGTGCTTTAAATGCACACGCTCTGTGAAATGGTCTGTTTTACCTAAGCAAGGAGAAAATAGTATATCTTCTGAAGTTATTAAATTAAATTTATGCTCATATAAGAGGATAGTAAAAGGAGAGAAAACAAGGAAAGCAGAAAAAAATTACCAGTATGACAGAGTTTTCAAAGAACACTACTGCCTTGGGGATGAAAACCCAACAGAAAGAAGTTGAGGTAGTGGGAAATATTTTCATGTAGACACCTATATGATCTAGTAAAAAGATTGCACCTAACTTGATCTTTCTTTGTGTAAATTTTAATTGTTTCAAACACAATATTACTTATCTTGCTCAAACTATATTTCACATGTCTGTTTCCAGAGTGTTTTCTTTCTAGGCTTGATAGATCTCTGTAGGAAGTCTGACTGACAAACAGCTAAATGGGAGATAGAAGACAGCTTAAACACCTCCCAGGATGTGGAGGTTCCTGCATGTAGGCTCACAACTAGATTGGAGGGTAAAATATAACTTGAATGTACTAAACCTTTTGAGCAGTAACCTGGAGAGGTTCTTAAGGCACCCACAGCATTGCAGTAATATAGTGTCTTATCACGGTGTCTGTTAAATGATATGACAAGCATCTAATGTATGTAGCTCATTATCTTGCTCATTGCTTTCGCAAAGAGAAAAATAGTATGTGCGTTATCTTGCAATGTGTGACTAGAGGGTGATTCCCCTTCAACCTCTCCCCTGGACTGGGCTATAAAAAACCTGGAGGTCTGTACCTGTGCCACAATAAAAGGAGCAGGAATATACATTGCGGGTAATGCTTTTAAGTGCCCAAACATCTCCCTATGCTACTTTATCATTTGACACTGAAGCATCACAGCTCTGGCTCACTAGGTTGCTGATGCTTTCTTGAGAAGGAAGAGGAGAGGCAGTGGTGGTTCTCAGAGGCACAGGTTGGGTTTGCGTTCCAGTGACAGGCTGCAGTCCAGTGGCATGCTGCTCTCTGCAGAGGCATCTGCTCTCCAGACTCAGAGGCAAGGTGTGAGGTCAGCGACAAATAAGCTAAATAAAATGTCTTTGTAGACACATTCTAATTTCTGAATTTTCCTCTTGCTGTATTAGCAGAGGCAAAAGCAGAGCACGCACTTCTCTGCCTCTATTGTGTGTTATTGTAAGACTTGCCACTTCTCATAGTTGCAAAGTTGTTGATCCAAGCCACTTGAACATACCAAATCATAACACAAATAGCATCACCATAACCCAAACATAAGAGCAAAATAAAAATGTTGTGTTAAAGCCTGTTTTAAAACAGCATACATTATAGAGGAAATGTTAGCCAGGCTTCACAAGTGTCATCTGAACTACCATGGTTTTCTCTTTGCTTTGCTTTGTATTCTTCATAACTCAAACCTATATAACAGTAAAAAGATTAAAAAAAAAAAAAAATGTCAGTGACTTAATAGCTGCTTTTAGCAATGTTCAAATAGGCATATTTTTTGGGGGACTTTTTTTCCATCCAGGAAGTACAAACTGTGAATAAGGCTCTCCTGATGGGGAGCTCACTGTCTCTTGCGTGTGAAAGATCCTGTTTTTCCCATGTGCCTAGCAGAGAGTGAGAGGGAGTGGAGCACAGTTTTCTCCCACATTGTGCCCAAATGTCATGTGGACTGTCTTAGTACTTCAGTACTAAGTACTTAGTACTTTAATTCTACATCCAGTGAAAACACAGACACAGGAAAGTGCAGAAACCTTCCCAGAATTTTGCATCTTGCTGTCGTGGGTAGCTGAAGTAACTAGTTTCTCTCAGAAATTATAAAAGTCGGTTTTAAAGCTTGTAAGTGTTCTTGCCCTCACTGATATGACTGGAAAACTGCAAGTTATATTCAGCATGTGAAAAGTAGTTGAAAAGGCCACAAGACAAAAAGTAATTAGAAAATACCTAGCTAAAACATCTGGAAAGATGACTTCTAATTTTCTCTTCTGAAAAGTGTATTGTTTTACTTCCTCCTGAAAGAGGCCGGTTGTTATAGCCTTCCTATTCCAGCCCAATTTGGTTTCATGGGCATGGGTGACCACATCAAAAAGGACTGTGTAAACAGGTTCTATCCATTGTCTTGTATTAGGTCACCAAAATCTTTCTCCTTATTAATAGATGTATCTCATTTGATATATTTGATTTGTATCACAAATTATGATACTGCTGTGTCACAGTCTTCTGATGAGTCACCACCATTCTCTCTAGTGATGGTGTAACACATTTTCACAACTGTCTTTGACACATCCCCAAGTTGTGGTGCATTGTTTAAAGTACTTGTTAATTCCAAATACTGGAACATAGATTTTTGAAGGTGCTATATTCACATATGAACTACTGTCTGTAATTAAAACCTATTGGATGCACACATGTTATTATTTAACTGGTAGCTCTGCTGTAGGATTGTATATATAGGTTTAAAGGGTGGTTTTTAAATTCCATGCTATTTACCACACATGACTGTCATTACTAAGCATTTCCTTTAACCCTAAGGAGTCGTTTAAATGTCCTGGTTGGATTTGCTTTTATTAATGTTTTCCATGAAATGTGTATTATTTATCCACTGCATCATGAGAGGTCTGAGGAACCAGAAGACTGTAAATATGTGTGTAAGGTCATGAAAAAAAGCTTCATAAAAATTTTGATTCTGTAACATCAATACTGTTAGTATAGCATCCTATTCAGGAATAAAGGAATTTTAAAATTAGAAATAAATAAATTCAACTGAGCAAGGCATGGGTGAATAGAATAATATAAAAAAAGAATAAGGAAAGCTTTATTGTTTAAGGGTATACACTGTCCAATGCCCTAGTCCAACCCCACTGCAGTAAGTAGGGACGTCTTTAACTAGATGTCCCATTCTTCCTTGTAAAGAACTTCTTCCTAATGTCTAAACTTACCCCGCTCTCATTAAAAACAATTGCCCCTCATCCTATCACTACATGCCCTTGCAAACTGTTCCTCCTCAATTTTCTTGTAGGCTCCCTTCAGCTACTGGAAGGCTGCTATAAGGTCTCTCCAGACCCTTCTCTTCTGCAGGCTGGATAACCCCAAGTCTCTCAGCCTGGACCACCACTACACTGCTAGGGGAGACTCAGCATGGATGAGCTGTGTAGAAGGGCACAAATACGGATGGATCTAAATGAGACACTGTGAAACATGAAATCTTTGTCAAGCAGTCTTAGAATCAGTAATTCTCTACATACTCAGATATTTTTCAACAGTGCAAGTTGCTCTTTAAAATTTGAATTCTCTGCAGAGCAAATGTGCTTTTAATTGTTAACAAATATGTCAGTGGCTGTGATCTTACCTGCTAAGAAATTAGTCTAGAGCATATTTTTATGTCCAAGTTACAATCCCATAAAAATGTAAGCTTCTAGTGGATTCTGACAAATCTTTTCAAAGTCTGTAACACTGACGTTATGATTTCAGGTGTTATTTATTAATTTGTATTATCATAATAAATATTACTGAAGTAACAGGGACTTCTTAAAGCAAAATACCATTCTGAAAGCTGTCTCAAATGTCAAACAGAATGCATTTTGCATTAGTTCTATATAAATTTTTATTGAATTCAAACTTTTAAATAAATCTTCCTATATCTAATGCCTCTTATCAAAGCACAAAACCCCATTATCTGATTATAAGAAGAACCTCAGAACTCTCTGACTTAAAAATTAATGGACTCCTGATGCTTTCTTCCCTACCTAGACTGTTTTTAAGACATTTACAGTATTTTATACATTATAAATGGATTCCATTCTTGGCTTAGTAATTCACCTAATGGACAATGGATACAAAAAAGCTCTAACTCCAGGGACATTAAATTGGTTCTAAACTCTGAAAATTACAGCTTTTACAAAAAGAAGAAAATACTAAAAACATGTCTAATGTAACACTGCATCTCATTTTCCACTACCTTCAGAATCTGTCTAAAAGCTCCTAAATTTCTTAATGACACAATATGTTAAAATTGCATTCCTTTATATTTAGATCTCTAAAACACCTTTTCTTTTTTACAGCCCAGAGGAGATCCTCCAGCGAATGGGAAAAACATGCTTGGCATTCCAACATCTGGGAGCACAGAATGTACTACATCGTGCAAGATAACTGTTGCTTTTTGTATCTGACCATGATCAAAGCTAAGTAATTCAGAGGAAAGCAATGTTCTTGTAATGAACATTCTACAGCTCACTTTGCATAAGCAATGGTTTGTAATACATATGATACGTAACATATGACATGTAGCTGCATTGCACAGGAAAGCACTCTGTAAAGACCTACAAGTAATAAATCTGATTTGTAATTCTTTCCCCTGGATTTTCTGCTTATAGAGTTTTCAGCAGCCAGCAATACAACAAATATCGTCTCTCTGTCCGCTGCTCTTTCCCACCCCTCAGCAATGTTGTGTGATCTGCTTTTTGACCTTACACAGCTTGACAGCAACAAGAAGCCATAGAGAGAAGAGAAAAAGCAGCTTTTACTTGCCCCATTAATTTATATTGCTGTAGAAAAGAGGTGTGGGGGAGGAGAGAAGTATACCTTCCTAATTCCTGCTGCTAACCTATCACTTCCTAAAGCAAGGGTGTTTACGACATTACCGTAGTAAAAAAAAANGAAAGATACAGTATTGTCTTTTAATGTTCTTTTATTTATTTATATATCTATACATGTACATATATGATACATACAATCACTCTTATTTCCACTTACACTACCACTTTTGTTCTGGTAATACAAAAAGAGAATAGGCAGAGGTAAATATATAAACTATTCCATACCATTCATTATACCATTTAACATTCATAGATCTTCCCTCATACAGATAGCACTTTGTCTCATGTTACAGCCCCAGACTCACACAGGTTGGACAGGATCTAGGGGTTCTTTGAGTTCAACCTTCTCAGGATGTTGTCAGCACTGAATTTATTCAAGATTGCTAAGGCCTTTGTCTTTATATTCCCCAAGCCTCAAGGGACTGAGATATTAGAAGCTCCTTGTGTAACCTGCTCCATTGTTTAATTCATTCCATAAATCCACTTAGAACCAGAAATATTTCATCTTTCCCTTAGTCAAGGTTGGTATGGACTTAAGCACATCAGTTGACTTTCCTCTGCTTCATTTTTGTGAAATCAAATAAAGATTGCCAAATACAGTATGCTAGGTTAGTGATACACAAACCTGAGCAGATGGTAACAGCAATATTCCCAAGCTTACTGTCAGAAACTGAAGCTAACATTCCCGTGTTTGTACCTCTCTATCTACAAACCTTAACATGAATAAAGATTACTTTCCCAAGCAGTTTATGAAAAAACAATTTTAAGCCCACAGCTATTTTTTTCTGATATACACATCTCTATCACTCAAACATTAAGTCTTGAGTTCAACATCCACTCTAATTTTTAGCTTTGTAGTTTGTAGGGCTATGTCGCAATTATCCGTGTGTTTTCTTAGCACAGTGGACGCATTTCAAAGGAACTATCACACCCCAACTTTTCACAGTAGGTAATTAGTGTTGTGAAATACATAAGATATGCAAGACAAGAGTATATAAGACAGGGAAAACAACATATTGAGATACTTCCCAAAAAATCCAACCCAAACTGAAAACTGCCTTATTGCTGCCTTCCTCTGTAAAAGACTCCAAGCAAAGGAATTTTAAAGAACTGTCTGTAAGTATAACTGTTCTACACACAGCTTTATTATTTGAGAACTGATAACTACTCTGCCTCAGGAGTAAATGGGGAAAATGGAAGGAGAGAAGGAGAAGATGATAGGAAGGAAGGAAGGAAGGAANGAGAAAGAGACTGAGAGAAAAAGAGGAACTAACAGAAGAAAGACTTACTTTTGTCTTAGAGTCTTCATTGAGAAGATGTATTCTCTGCTTAATCAAAAATTACTTCCCCCCTTCTACTTTCTACTTTCGTATAAGCTATGCTAACTATGATAGTCTTTGAACTTTCACTCATAATTGTTTGCGGTTTTTGATTTCATGAGGTCATTTGCCCTGATCTCTTTACTACTGACCTGCCATTTTATTAGATTTGGAAGGATCATTTACATTGATCTCTGTTGCCTTGCTGGATTTCTCTCCTCTTTGCTCCCATAACACCCAACTGAATTTCAGTCTCAATTCTAGTTATTTGAGACATAAAGTAATTTCATTTGTATTGCTATTATTCCTAGCTGAATTGTCTTTTTTGCTGTATGCCTTCCCCAGCTCATAGTTTAAGCCTTTTTAATATTCATTACAGCAGTCTGTTGCCTTCTGCTTATAGTAGAGACTATTTGGTATATTATAAGTAGTTCTGTCCTACAAAGACTCCCTTGCTCCTAATAAACTCAAATTTTTCTTGTCCAAGCAATCTTCTTAAGCATGCACAGACACTTTCTAATTCACTTCATGTCCCCATGCTAGAAGTCAGCATCTCTCCTACCAGCACTGAGCCTATCAATTCAGGTGGACTTTTAGCTGCTTTGCAGGGAAAGAACAATGATCTACTAGTTGGTCTGTATTGTCATCTTCCCTAGAATTTCAGGCTATCTGCTTTGCAACCCATTGCAGAACTCAAGAGCCCAGACAATACCTTTTTGCCAATGTTCCGCAATGGCAAGCTTGTAATAAGAGAATATTAAAATATGGTTATAGACTGTTTGATAACAGAACTTTGTCTTGCATAGAAAAAAGCAGATCTCAATGATTCCACTCCAATATTTCTTTTTAGAAATATTTATTTGTTTTATGCTTCCCACCTATTACCACTGGCAATAAGTTTCTCATAGACTTAGAGTTACAAATTTTTTTCCAAGGCCTAGTTGCAGCCAGTGAACCTTTGTTCCATGGCACAAATCTGAGATGGTCTCATCTCAAATTTTTAAAAAAAAAATAAAGTCCAATTAATGGAATATATTTTTTAACTATTGTTTTGACAAATATATTGTTCTTATTTGGGACATTATAGTAATTTTAAAAGAGTTTAAATAAGATCTACAATAAAGAATTAAGTGGAATACAATTGTGCACAAAGTATCATATATTATGGAGAATACAGCTGAATTACAGAACTTATGAAAATAGAGCAACAAGTTGAGGGACATTGGGAGATTTTCACTTTGTAGATCAACAGTTTCTGAATCATATTTTGTTGTAACTAGTTGCCACACTTTGAAAATTTCTTTCATTTTCAGTTCCAACGGAAGTCTCAGAAGTATTACTTATTTTATCTATAAGAATCTGTATTCAGCCATCAAAATCAAGGGAACCGTTTAAGTCTACACCTTGTAAACTATGTTTTACTCAAACTGTATATGGATTATGAATAGGAAACAGATATTCTTGACCCTTATCTATCTGCTTCTTCATGGCAAAACTGTTTGAAAGATTCAGTGTTTAACAGATGAAGAGTAACTTATAAAATTTAACTAAGAAATGAAACAGTGCTAAATCTTAACCAAAATTAAATAATTCTAGTGGTATAAAAAAAGCTGTGTGCTTTTCAGAAAAAAAAAAAAAAAAGTACATTTCAGGACACACTTGGATCAATTCTCTAGGCCCAGACCAAATTTGTAACTTACTAATTTATTTCTTAGATTTTTTTAATCAGAGTAAAGTCTGATCACATAATGGCAAACTTTCCAGACTTCAGAAAACTCAGACTGTAGAGTAAGAATGAGGGAGGAAAGATTGTTGCAGGTTAGTTAACATAATCTGTGGGTGATAGCACAGTAAAGGCCTCCAAGTTATTTCTCCAACACTATGTTCTTGGCTTTTCAGTTGATCTCTGGTTAACTACTAAATTACACATTTTCAAATATGGGCATGTAATTTACAGCCAGACGTTATGAGGTTATGTGTTTGTATACAGTAATCAAGTCATTACATGCATCAGTATCCCTTTACAAACTCCTTTTGCACCAAGCATAAGAAAACATGTTACTCTTAAGGAAATGCATGTATTTTTACTGGCATAATTTCTGAGTCAAGACTATAAGGATTTTCAGCTGAAAAAATTGGTATTATAATGACATCTAGAACAACCTGCCTACCTGGCAAGAATCTGGCAGGTGTGAACAGATGATTGTTCAGAAACCACTTGGAAATTTTTAGATAAATTCTGGCTACAGTAGAGCAAGGTGATTGAATAATAGTCCAACTTACATAGCTACAAATAAATAAACGGTAGAGAAAAGTAGAATAAAAAAATAATTTAATGCACTTTCTTAAAAGAGTCACCACTGTAGAAAAGGATAAATACAGTGCTGAAAAAGAAACCTGAAGCCTTAGGGCTCACAAAGTCCTAGTACAAAACCAATTTGAAATAAAAAAAAACACTAATGCATGAAATATTTTTTACTAATGTTATCTTCAACATATGAAGCTGTACATGACTTCACTATGTGTTTGCACTTATTTCAGTTTGCTTTGGAAGCAAACTTTCAGTTTGCCTGCTTTCAGTAGGCATTGGAAAAGAAACTTCAATTTTTAACTTCATTTTTTTTTATGGGGGACAGTCAAAGCTTCAGAGCCAGAAGGCAACTAGTAACACTCAGTTCCTTTGTGTGAAAATGTTATGTACCAACATTCTTTATCCTCACCTTGACATTTGAAGACCTAACATGTGGTTCCTATCTTCAGTGTGTAATATTGCATGTGCAATACACTAGCACCAGAAAATGTGGAGACATATGTTCTTTGGAGACTTGAGGGCTGGGAGGACAAATCTCAAGGGCTGTATCAGTTTTATGAGCAGCCACAGGAACATGAAAAAATACAGACCCCATTTTTGTTTAAAATACAGGACATTTCCACAATCAGAATCACATAAAAGGATTGTGGCATAATTACAAACCAGACCCAGTATTTTGAGTATTTTACTTGCCCTTCTCTGTGCAGCAGAAGGTGTTATCACGGTAAATGCAACATGTATTAGAACACAGTGTAATAAAAAGACAGAAAATTCTGCTCTGAACAGAAAGTGAAGAAAGTTTCCCTTAAAACAACCTTCTAGATATCATTCTGGCTGAACCAAAAACGTGTGATGGAGTAAATGTGGTTAATGTCACTTCTAGAATGCGGATAAAATTCAAGTGGAATAGAAAGTTGCTGAAATTTTCAGCCAAAAGTGTACTGTGCAGCAATATCAGTAGTATCTATTTATCTTGAAGAAACCATACTATATCCAGGTCAATATTTATGTGCTGGTCTATGTTCTACCTGGTATCAACCTTTATTTTCTGGTGAAGGGGTTGAGAAAAATCCTACTTTTTTCTTGTTTCTGCTGTGCACTTTAACTATTTCTTTGTTTTCTGTCTTCCTGTGCATTTATCCTTGTGACGTGCTTCTAACATTGCAGGAGTTTTGCCAGCTCTGGCTGCACAGAACAGAACTGGGGAACAGAACTGAAGGCTGCCTTGCTGACACTTCTCCTATGGAGAGGGGTCATTTCTAAGCAGGAGAGCCAGCACCCACAGGCACATTGGATCTCAAACATCAGAGGCAGGAATGACAGAGAATCAATCATTACTTAATCTTTCAAAAGCAGAGTGACTCTGGAACTTTATTTTGGTAAATGAAAACCAGAATGAGAGAAGAAAGGTACATATTTTCTTCATAGGACCTAGAACGAAAGTGACAGTTTTGGCACAACTGAAACTGAAAGGTCAACTTGTGTAAAGCATGAGAATTTAAAAAAAAAAACCCTATTCAGTACAATTGATTTTCCATTAATTTGGTTATAATACAAAGTCAAAATTACAGTCCCACAGATTTTATGTACTTGCATACATATAAAAAATTCCTTTATTTATCCTAACAGTAAATTTCCATATATCTTTTAAAAAAAATATTAATATAACTACTGGATATGAAAAATGGCCTGAAAATGAAAATGTGGAATTTAAAATCATATTTTCTTTAAGAAAATAACAAAGATGCACATGGAATAGGGTAATAATTTAAATAAATTTGTTACCATGGGTATAAAATAACACCTCTTTACTCAGCTTCACCATTGATCAATTGAATCCTTGTGTTGTGGATACAAACTGTGTTTTAATGGACAAAGGAGGAAAAGCCTACTTAGTATGGTCAATTCTGGTAACAGAACTAGGGCACTGAGAAACAGTGGAAACAAGCAAGTAGGAGATCATGGGGACTTGTGGTTTGTCATGTCATCAGAGGAGGTTTGATGTGCTGACAACAATCATAACAGACAGGGCAAAGAGCACTTCTCATACCACAATGTTAAAAGGAGGGCAGGCAAATGGACAAGCAGACTGACTGAATACAGAGGCACCGGAAAAGACACAAGCAAGAAAAATAACCTGGCACAAAGGAAGTTTAAATAAATTGGGAAAAAATTACAATTGAGAGGTATGACAGCAATATATAGATTCATGAATAAAACTGAAAACAAGGTTACTTAAAACTGTAATTCCTGTGGTTTACAACCTGTGGGCCTTTTGTGAGATCGACAAGAGGCAGCCTAAAACTGAGTTATACATGTGATACTTTAGCACATGAAGTTAATTTGTGGAACTTACTGTCAGAGAATGGAGATACCAACATTTTTAAGCATATTCTAAAAATTGTAAGAAAAAAATACATCTAGAGAGGTTAAAGACAAAGGTCTAACCAAGCCAGTCAACCACGTTTTTGTCTTGTTCTTACATTTTTCCCCAAAAATATGTGCTAGTGACTGTTGTCAGAAATAGGATACTGGGCTAGATGAACCTATTATCATTGAGTATGTCTGGTTTTGAATCCTTAGTTACTCAGCACCTTAAAGATGTTCTTGCTAAATAAATGGCCACTTAAGTCAAGCTACAAAAGCGTCTGACAGCTACAGAGGTCCTAAACCTTACAGGTTTTTGTATGGTTTTGGGTTTTGGTTTTTTCCCCACAACAAGATTTCTTTTTTCCTTTTCTTTTGGTTTTCATGGTCATTAACAAAATGTACAAAATATACTTTCATAACTAAATCAGTACAGTTGTTTAGTAGTTCTACTCTAACTGGGGAGAACAGTGTTGTTATTAAGGTAAAGTTCCAAGTGGGTAGGAAATAAAGACCTAATTTCCTTAAGATGGAAATAACATGAGCTAAAGAAAGATTTTTGTCAGACATGTCCACTTGCTTAAAAAAAGCACAAAGCTTAAGAAAGGAGATGCAAACTTTAAGAGTTTGTTCTTCTAAATATTGAAAATAGAAAAATGCATCTATGTATGGTGTAAGAATCCACGTGAAAATGAACAGTCAACACAGAGAGAGCGTTCGTCTAAAATGCCTCGCTTTGCCTTGTTTCCTTTCCTTTAGAGAAAAGAATGAAAGAAAACTGGTAGTGTGCTTTGGTTCACAGGAAACAGCTGGTTGGATGGCATAATTGCCATAATTTCAGCCAGTTGAGATAAGCAGTATATAAGCAAACTAGTGGAAACAAAATATGTCAGATACTGTTATATTTTCTATTTACTGCAGAGATCTAATGACTTCTTCATTACCTTTAAAAAATTAGAGTTTCCTTCAGTCTACAGAATATACTATGAATTTCTGTACTTCTGAACAGATTTCATAAAAACTTAAGTGGAATATTCCCAGCAGAACCTATACTTCTGTAAGGATGAAGTCACAGTTATGAGAAAATATGCAGGCAAAAAGTACAAAAATGTTTGTTACTGGCACAAGTGAAAAAGGCCACCTAAAATTTGGACTAGCCAACAGATTACAGATTAAATATTTAAAGACACTGGGAGATTTCTCTCATAATTTACACCCAGGAAGGCACTAGCATGTTTCTCAGAGTCTGACCAGACACTGACAGCAAGTCATGTTCTGCTACAATGGTCATGAGGACTTGCACATGGGATGTACAGCACAGTCAAGTGATATGGGCTCTGACTAAATAATTAAGAATATTTCCTTTTTTTTCACACTGGCTTCTCTGCTTTCTGAGAGTTTGTGTTCTTCATTGAACTTATGACCCCAACATCCACCTCAGCTTTGCCTTTATCTTTTTTTTTCCCCACTACAATTAATTTGACTGGTTCCTTCATCAAAAAGCAACCAATCCTCTCGATATTGTTCAGGCCTCGTAACCTTTCTTCATTGCTTTTCTCATATCCCTTTCAATATTTCCATATTGCTTTTTACATGGAGTGTTTTACACATGCTGCAACCCATCTTTCCATCTCTCAGTCACATGCACATCTTTAAAACACAGAGGCAGATTTCAAGCAAAAAGGTCTTTGTCTTCTTCTCCAGGCTTTGAATCAAGCATGCAGCTCAAACTTTTCATGACAGTTCTCTCACAGTGACAGCTTATAAAGAGGAATGATTTCTACTTCTGCATAGTTTAACACTCAGGCAAATCACAGATCTTCTGGGTAGATCCACTGATGACTAAGCTGAAGAGTCCTGGTGCAGAAAGCCAGAATCATAAGAATGTGAGTTAATCACAGGAAGAGCCATGGAATCACAAGAAAAAAACAAAACAACAACAACAACAACAAAAACATTTACAGAAAAGAAACACCTGAAATTTAAAAAGATAGAGTTCAGAATCTCTCTCTCCTAAAACAAATCAAACCCTATGTGCCAATAATTTTTCAGTATTTGTACTTAAATGCTCTTGTCCACGATTTCATAAGCAAAGCTAGGAATGCCAAGAGCATATTTGACCATTGCACTCCAAAGTCATTATTAAACTTCTTTTACAGCCTGACATATTGTCACATCATGAGATCTGCCGATGAAAAACAGCCTATCCTTTCACTGGTTCAGAGGGGAGATAGTGATCAGATGAATGCCAGATTATTTTGCTTTACTTTTTCAAACACTGTAGAACTACTTGCCATTTCGCCTTGCTCTTGAGTGGCAACCCCACAAAGGCAAGGTGGCCACCTGACTGCAGGGTCTCAGAAAGCTGGGCTGCACCATACCCTGCTCTCACTCAACTCCTGGGCAATATGTACCTCAGGTACAAAACTTTGGATACACTTGCCACTGCTGGATTGCATTTAGCACAATGCTCGTGGTTCCACATGGGATCCAAGGCAGACTGACAGGGATCAGATGAAGTTCAGCACACTTATCAGCTAGCAAATCAAAATGCATCAGGGAGGTAAGGGATGAATTCCTTTTCCTATCAGTAAAGATGGTCGTGAAAAACATCTGTGGGATACTTTTACCAACCTGATTGCTGAATCTGTACCTGAGATTACTTAAGAAAAAAGGTGGATATGGAAAAACTGTTATATCTGAGAAACAGTCACTCTTTTCAAGAACAAGAAGAGTATAGCTGGAAAAAAAAAGACCACCTTCAATACTTAGATATAAGGACTTCCCTCACATCAGTTTCTCCTGCAGTCTCTAGAATTCTTTCTATTTCGTTTGTCTTTACAATTTCTATTTAATAAAGCAAACGATTTTTATCTTCTTTCTAAAAATAAATAGTCCTATGTGATGGTGTATCTCATAGGCTAGCAGGGAGCTTCATGTAACTGACACTTGAGAAGGAGTGAATATCCAGGCTTGGTATTTTCCTAGCATTTTTTCAGGTGCTTTTTCTTCAGAATATTTAAAATCTATTTGTTTATACTTACAATTTCTATTTAATATTTCTTGAAAACATGTATAAGGGCTTCTCAATTCATTACTAGAGACTGAACAATTGTATCACACTATAGTATCTAGAGTTAGGGGTTGTAAGATGGTGTGCTATTCAGAGTCTATGATGATAATGTCTTACTGGAGAGACATAAGGTATGGATGGACAACTGACAAAGAGGGGGATAAGGTTAATAGCTCTGAAGTTTTACCCTGCAGCAGGTATCAACGCATGCCACTTTCATTTTTGGTTCTGCATTCCTGTGAGCTAAAAAACTTGGACTTGAAAGTTTGTTGCAATCATAGAATCAACTTCACACTTTTTGCAAAGCTCTCACTAGGATAGAGAAACACCTTATGGCAGGTGGAGAACAAAGTAAAAAAAAAAAAAGTGTATTATTATTAATAGGTGCGTGGAGTGGTCAAGCTTTGATTTGAAAACAATGAAAAAGCAATGTAATCAAATCTGCCAAAAGGTAAAGGAAATCTGAACGAAACTGTTACTTCCATTTGGTTTTAAGTTACACAACCAACGCGAGGGGAATATATATACAAAACCACTCTTATTTGAAAAGTAACATCAGAAGTTCAAGTCCTTAGAAGTGCCGCCAACGGACTTCAAGTGCTTCTCACACACTAAATTCTCCAAGCATATGCTTCCACAGTGTTTTCGTAGCTTAAGTGAATTAACTTGAGTTCTGTAAATAAAAGTCCAAATGGATACATACTAAAAATGGACAGCAACGTTCACAAAAAAATGTTACTTCTAAGAGTATTTTTACCAAAAGTTAGAAAACAGTAAGAATAATTATGCGCTTTTTAAGATTTCCATATCCCAAACGACTCTTTATCAGTTGCACTGTATTTGAAAGCATTGACAGCTGCTACAGTTCTCATTCAGGTGAGAAGGGACATAGAAAGTTAGAATAGTAGATAATCCTAATAAGTTGCTATACAGGCTTTAGTCTGCCTTGCTTTATGAAGGCAAGTCACCACACTCATTCCAGTTCCTCCTTAAGCTGCAATTGGGTTGCATATGTTGCAATGTACTGTTTCTGGTTCCTGGGTGGGAGTCCTTTGTCTAAGTACCTCAGATTCTTTGGTGTATCTTGACTGTAGCTCCCTCTTAGAAAGAAGACAGGCCCTTTGAGGAGACCTCAGATTCCAAAGGTTACCTAAAATCTAAATGGTCTTTAAACATTTAAAACTCGATTATTTTTCTAAAATGTTTTTAGTATTACGTTGTGATCATTCCTACTGGACAAATTTGGTTGAATGGTTACTTACAAGAAATTCTGAGGTGGGTTCTGTACAGATCTGTAGCAAATCCATTTAAAAATTAGAATGTGAGTAGTTTCAAAACTCTCTGTTGTTGACCAGGTTTGGATATCTTCACATCACTTTAGCATGGGTTACTGCAGGAAATTTTGAAGTTGTTCATGTTCTTGTAATTCTTCTAGTTAGAGGCAATAAACAGCACTCCTAAAGAAATATTATCCATAAAGATGATTCAGCTTGAGACAATAAACAAATCTAGAGACTGTGGAAATAATGGACTTGTGACCAAAAAAGTGTTGAAATAGCATGTCACCTTCACTCTTTGGACCTGCTATTTTATCATTTTATAGGTCATTCATAATACATAAGATTTATCAAGCTGACTTATGCCATCATTCCACACTTTCACTTCTCTAAAGCACCAATTTCAAAATAAGTTAAATGATTTTTTTTTTTTTTTTCACTGCTAATAGGTTTTTCTTTAAACCCCCAAAAAAACTCTACAGGGTTTTTCAGAGTTATCAATTGGTATAACATTCTTAGGTAAACCAAAAATCATAACTAGTCATTGGTCTTTTTAAAGGAAATATGTCAATATTAAATCTAAAACTCCTATATTGCTTTTTTTTCTCTGCCCATTCTTGTCTCAATTGTGATATGTGTTGATGAATTCCATGAGATGATTATTCATGCAAAAATTTTTAAAAACGTTGGTTTGACTTGTTGAGTTTGCAATAATTTATGCTAATATATTATGAACACAATTATTTTATATATAACTATTTATATTTATGTTATGTTATAATTCTATCCCACGTCTATTCAATTATACATTGTTCTTTTCTGCCTAGTGATTTCCCTCATCCATCACTGCACCTAACAAAGATAATTTCATAGAATTTTCCTTGGTGACACCTAGGGTCATGTTACTGAGATATTGCAGTTAATTTAGAACAGGAATGAGTCAGAAGAGGATTTTTTATTTTTTTTTAATTTTTCATGCACACATCATCTTTATACACAGCTGCCATCAGCATCGGTGAACACTCAGACCCAGGAGATTAGAAACATTTCTGGACTTACCAAGAAAAATGCAATCTCTCAAGATTTATTGAATAATCACTTTGTTCTTTCAGGTCTTGTTCAAACATCTAGTTGCACTCTGGCTTCAAAGGTCAGCAGTATATATCTCTCTCCTGCTTTTCAATCACAATAACTAGAATTTAAAGAGATGTAGACCATTATTATGAAACCTTTTTATATGGAGGAAACAGGTATTCCTATCCTGCAATCCTAAAATTTGTGTATGCAGAAAAACTTTTGAACAATACTCTGCAGCATAGTAGTAATTCTGCTGTAATTTAACTTCAATTAAAAATAAATGTTTATAACTTGTGTATAATGCACTTAACTCTGCTACTTTGCCTTCCAACAAATCATATCAGTCTTGTGCCAATGTATTAGTACTCCAGTATTACAGTTTTTGCTTCACTTGAAGGGAGAAGCGAGGTAAATAATTTGCACTGAGGCAGTGAGAATGGAATGTCTGACCTCTTTGCTTACTACCCATGGATCGCTAGCCTTTCTTAATACATGACAGCTTTGAGGTTGGCTGTCCTGAACTCTTTTCTTCCCCACAAGTGTTCAGATGTAATAAACACTGACACACATTGAAAGTAGTATTTAAGCAGAATTCTAATCACTCCTCATCCTGAGATCTGTAGATATTTTTACAGAACCAGGGTCTTCTGAATCAGTTTATGTGGCAAGCAAAGCAGCGATAAAACGCAATATTTTGATCTGACTTGGTTTTCATCACTTTTGCACTTGCTTTGGATAAGTAGAAGTAACCACACAAGATCAACACCCTTGACTCCAACAGGATATTTAAGGATATCTAATCTTCTCAAAGCACTTTTTTAAAGGGGAAACAAGGGGAAACTTACCCCTTACGGGATAAATCAATCAGAGCAGAGAAAACAACATTCCAAAAATGTGAAAGCATTCCCAAGGGACTCAGAGACAACTTGTATCAGCAAGTTGGGGGGTAAGTGTATGTATTAAGAAATTCATACTGTGCTGTGTGGGTGTCCTACACTCATCTGACATGTTTTCAGAGAGTTCTGTTTTCTTCTATGGATATAATAGCATTGTGTTTATTTGAGACAGGACATCTGGGAGAAGAAGCTAAAACATATACATGCCACAGGGAAGAAAATAAGAATAAATAAACATATGGAATGACTGGACTACAGGATACAAAACCCACAGGATCCAGAGAGCAGCATTTTTCCACAAAATAAACAGTAACCAGCTGAATATACTCTTTCATGTCTCTAGAGCATTCAAGCTTCTATAGTCAGGAATCTACAGGAACCAGAAGAGACACAGACTAAGCTGCTACGAAGAACTAAAAAAAATATTTTCGTATGCATATCTTTTCTGCTTTGCAAACCCGCAGAAGATACTTCCCTGTAGTACATGCATGTTTCCTTCAGACTGTAACCCTCCCACAAATTCTCTTCTGTGATTCAGACTATGTGTTCAAAATTAATTTTCTGCTGTTCTCATGAGAATGTGTGCATTGCACCCATCTCAGTAACTCCGTTGCTTCCATAGCAACTTATCTTGTTGAAAGACGGGAAAAGGCTTCTTATATGGAAACAGCAAAACATACACAATATAAACAGAGCACATCAGCAGTCAAGTATTCAAAGCCTGAGGCTGATGGAAAGATTGCATTGATATTTGTGGGCTAGGATAGACTTGTAACAATTAGCAAAGACACACAGTATAATCACAATTTCTTCTGTTTTAAAAAGAGAGGATTTCATCTTAACCCTCTTACTATTTCCATGCCGAATGTGAGCTCAGAAAACACAGGTATTACGGTGTTCAAACTAATTTACACTGGCTGATCCAAGCAAGAGATCAAACCATATTAAGAGTGATGAGTAGCTAGCACACACCTACGGGATAGATGGTCTTCAAGAGTATTCTAGTGCTTTCCAGGCACAGCTGAAACAAACAGTAAACCATTAAGCTGTCACAACTTCTTCAAGAGTTCCTCTTACAAAAAAAAAAAAAAAATAAATAAAAAAAAAATCAGAACTGCTTATTTGTTGGAACTGTCATAAACACATCTGTTAAACATTTGTGGAACAAAACTATGTAACTTCCACTCTTCATACAGATATTGCCATACTCTTCTTCTCTCAGATAACTCCTGAGAACTGGATCTTACCATTAGAGCACTTTGTAGACAACAGAAGTTTGCTAGCAGTCAGAGCAAGATTTTCCTATGACTTTTGGTTATTTTGCTAAAAAGAATGGTTCCACCCTTACCATTTTTTGCCAGCTCCTCTGCTATGTCACTTCTGCTTGTATCTTTCTGTTTGCAAGCTCTTTGTAGCAAGGGCTGCCTTTTTAATTATGTGTGCTAGCAATACTTGGCTCAATGGAGCACTAACAGAAACTGCACTAAAAATGATAATAAAATACCTTTTCTTATGGAAGAAACTAAATAAACAATTCCATTCTTTCTGAAACCCCATTAGAGCACAAATAAACAGAGAATCCTGTACCAAGCCTTAGATATAATGCTCAATCTCTTCAACAGAAACAACCAAATCCACAGAGACAATAGAAAAGATGAATTTCAAATTCTAATAGACACAAATGGGCTTTAATATGTCTCTCCAAAGATCTTCTGACTAGCAAAAACCACAAGGGAGAAGATTAGAGTGATAATAGCAAGTCACAGTCATATGTGTATCTGATAGGCTTTTAAACTGAACAACAAATCTAAAACAAACAAACCATGTGTATTCAAAATGGTAAGAACTACTCTTTTTCTGCTTTTGTTGCCTGTTTAAGAATTCCTATTTATCCTGTTTTTATTCCCCTTTGAGGACAACTTTTTTAACATCATCCAGATAACCAGAATTTATAGTAACGACAGCCCGTACAACAGATCCGGATTTGGCCTTTTACAACCCCTTGTCAAGAGAAAAAAGTACTCAAAGACATACGGTGAAAACAATACAATACGACCTATAGTATTAAAATATTCTATAAAACTTTTCCAAAAATGGCATTCATTGCAACATTTATAGAAGGAAGATACTGTTCAGTGGGCAAAAATGTAAACAAAGAGTAATATTTGGTGGTAAACTTCCTTGAGTTAATCCAAACAAGCACGGTGTGAATGCAGAAGTGGAGAAGGAGGGAGTGATGGACATCCCTGAGCAGCACAGAGACTTTGTGGGCAAGTCAGATTGTGTAAGAGCCTTTTAGTCTTACAGGAACACTTGAATGTTGATGCCGATGAGAATTAGGACTCAGACTTCACCCAGAAATGACATGCTGGCAACTTTGTGTTAAAACCACCTCAGACCAATTCAATAGGTTCTTTTAGAGCCTACTTCCACCCTTTTTCTACAGCCTAGAGTGGAAACTTTAGTCTCTATTTCCTATGATATCGGTGGCAATCACTGGAATGAGCAAATATTGACATACCAGGAGAGAAGCCACTTGGTAAGGTTTCAGCTCTATGCATTACAGAATCAGAGAATCACAAAATCATCATGATTGGAAAGGACCTGTGAGATCTTCAAGTCCAACCATACACACACAAAAAAACCTTACAGTCTCAGCCACCGGAGCATTCCCTGAAGTGCTGCATTTACATGTTTCTTGAATACTTCTAGGGATGGTGACTCAACCACCTCCTTGGGCAGACCATTTCACTACCAGATCACTCATTCAGTAGAGTAATTCTTTCTAATATCTAATCTAAACCTCCCCTGATGCAACATCAGACCATTTGCTCTGGTCCTGTCATTATTCACTTGGGAGAAGAGGCCAACACTCACTTGTCTACAACCTCATTTCAGGTAGTTTTAGAGGGCAATGAGGTCTCCCCTCAGTCTCCTCTTCTGCAAACTAAACATGTCAGTCCCTGCAGCCTCTCCTCATATGACTATGAGACCTCCTCTAGATCCCTCAACAGCTTGGTAGCTCTCCTCTGCACACACACCAGCATTTCAATGTTCTTGTAGTGACAGGCCCAAAACTGAACACACTACTCCAGGTGAGGCCTCACCAGTGCCGAGAACAGAGNCACCAACAAGATTTCACCCCATCAATCACAATGCTCTGGGTATGGCTGTCTAGCCAGTTTTCTGCCCAGTGAAGGGTACACTTTTCTATGCCCTGATTCACCAGCTTCTCCAGGAGAATGCTGTGGGGGATGGTGTCAAAAGCCTTACCAGAGTCCAGGCAGACATTTTCCACAGCCTCCTCTGTATTGGGAAGGTGGGTCACATGGTCATAGAAAGAGGACAGGTTCGTTAAGCAGGACCTCCCTTCCATAAACCCATGCTGGATGGCTCCAATTCCTTGGCTTCACTGTACTTACTGTGAAAGCTCACTCAAAACGATCCTTCCCACGACCTTTCCTGGTACCTAGGTCAGACTGACAGGCCTGTAGTTCCCTGGATCCTCCTTCTGGCTCTTCTTGTAGATGGACATCACATTAGTCATCCTCCAGTCATCTGGTACCTCCTCTGTTGACCAGGATTGTTGTTAAACAATGGAGAGAACCTTGATGAGCTCTCACACCAGCTCCCTGAGTACCCTTGATGAATCACATCTGGCCCAAAGACTTATTGATGTCTAGGTGCAGAAGCAGATCATTAACTACTTCTTCCTGGATTATGGGGGGTTTGTTCTGTTCTTCATCCTTATCTTCCAGCTCAGGAGGCTGAACACCCCCGCGTAGCTGGCTGACCAGTAAAGACAGCAGAGGCAATGAAGGCGTTAAATATTTCAGCCTTTGTCTTATCCTTGGTTGTGATGTTCCCCTCCTACATCCAGTAAGGCGATGGAGATTCTCTCTGGCTCTCTTTTTGTTGATGTATTTATAAAATCTTGGTTTTGTTGTCTCTTATGTCACTGGCCAAGTTGAGCTCCAGCTAGGCTTTTGCCTTCCTCATTTTCTTGCTGTATAACTTATCAAGATCTCTGTACTCCTCCTGGGTTTCCTGTCCCTTCTTCAAAGGTAGTAAATGCTCCTTTTTTTCCAAGGTCCCATCAAAAGCTCCTTGTTCATCCAGGTCACCCATTTTGTCCACTCTTTAATCTTGCTGCACATGGGCAAGCCTGCTCTTGGGCCTTTAAGATTTCCTTCTTGAAGAGCGTCCAGCCTTTCTGGACCCCTTTGGCCTTCAGGACTATCTCACAAGGGAATTGCATATATCTGCTGGACATCTTCGTAAAGATAAATTCTTTAACATTTCCCTGAAATCTCAAGTGTTCGACACCCAGAGGCTGTTCTATCAATTCTGAATGATTGGCCTTCCGAGCTAAGAAAAGTAACACCTAGCGTTTTGATATTCTAAGTGATTAATACCACTTACTGCAGGTAATTATTGCACTGTCCAGTGTTTTCAACTGTTCAGGAAACTAAAGGGCTCTCAGACTATGATGTCTTTTCCTTTCTTTATGAATGACAAAACACACAAATAACAATATTTATTATCTAATTTGTTCTTGTGTTCTGAGTCACCTAGAAAACTTCATGATAAAGCTACCATTTAATACATTTATTCTGGATGTTTTGTTATGAATTCAGAAGAACAAAGCTGAATTTACCAAATTCTTTATGTAGTAATCAACAATAAATGAAACAAAATAAACAATTCCTACTTCTCAATAGCTAAGGTTTTTTTCTAGTCATCAATATCTACAGATACTGAGCTTGATTCTCTGCTGCACTGCAATATAAGGAGTACACAAATGGGACAGAGTTTGAGGAAAAACTTCTTAAAATCGATATCCATTCAGTTAAGACAAACCTGATTCTAAGCATTTACATTTTCTGTGTCGTTCTTTAGACTGCTTACCCAAAAAAAGAATTGAACAAGACAACAGACTTTTTTAAAAAACAATTGTTTTCAACTACTTGTGTCGTGGAGTTATTTCTCTGGCTTTCTTGCAGGGATAGTAAACCACAATACAGTAATTTGTATTACCAGCAAAAAAAAAGGGGTTGTTTAAAGAATCCGCTTATCCAAGGTAGCGATGTAAAAGTTTACACAAGATGCAAGACAATGTAAAATCAGGTATTATTGCACCTAGGTTGTTCTTCTGGAAGTTACAGAAACGTTAATGGGCAGAAACAGAAGCCAATTCTTTTTCTGTAGAGTAGGTTTAGTGCATGGTGAATGGTGTGTTTTCATTTTAGATGACTTTTAGGGCTTCCTGTACACTCCACCAAACATACAGTCTGGTGCAAAGTCCATGTAAGGCAGTGGAAGGGCTCCCATTTATTTTAATAGGCTTCAGATAGTCTTTAGGTACTTGTTCCCAGTGAATAAGTCAACAAAAAGGAAGACACAGGATAGAAAGAGACAGAACTAGATTTTATTATGGAGAAAATCTGTTTCACCCTCTGCTCTAAAAACATCTGGTGAAAAATTTTAAGGTGTCTTTTTTACATATTAAAATACTTACATTTCAATGTTAGTTATTTCCAGAAACATTTGTGGGGTTAAACTTTGGTGAAACTGGCAGCAAAACCAAACTGGTTTCCTTAACTTCTTTCTCATTTTTAAAATGTTGGAGAAGTCTTCTTTCCCCTCTGACTCTTAGAAAAAATTAAAAAATTTACTTACCAAAAGGGAGGACTTCAGTGAGGCAAAAGTACATCTAGAGAAGATTTTTCAAGACACCGTTTCTTGCAAATTCATTTTACAGTTACTTTTTTTCCATATTATTGAAAAATAATATTCGGTTGTGGACAGGGGACAATAGGGAAAACTTTTATCCACAGCCTGGCACGCTTCTCTGTATGGCTATGGTCTAAGTAAATGTACATAATAAAAATATATAATGTGGATATATGTATATGAAAAATATAGGCAGGATACAGTAGCCTGGACAAACGTAGTGTAGTGTGCATAAGCAGAGTTATTGTTTCCGTATGTGCACAGCAAATGACAACAGGGAACAGGAAATGCAATACAAGGGCAGCTCTCCAGTTGAGAGACACCATTCCTAGATGACTTGAAGTATTCTTTCACAAAGCCCTTGCAATGTCAAGCCTAATGCATTCTGATTCCTTTCAGCCTCCTGCAATCTACTAGGAAGAACTTTATTCCAGTTTTATATAATGAAGAAACTTGTCCTTGACAGTATTTATAGCATACACAGGATCCTCAGGTCATTGTGAATCACTCAAGGTTTCTTTTTTTTCCTTTACTGCTAAAGAAATGTGAGCTGCATCAACCAGCACAGACCACATATGAAAGAAGTTCAACAATCCTGCTAAGTGGCAGCTGGACAATATGCTGCATCACATGGTAAAGGATTAAAAATAAGAGAGTGTCAAAGAATAAAGGATGGAACAGCAAGTTCTCAAATTAAAGGCTGATTTTACAGAACTAAAGAGAGATGGGAAGGCTCTTAACCCCTTATATTCAATTTTAGTGGGGGATAATCCTCTGGAGTTCAGTCATTCACTTGTACAGCCACCGCTTTGGAGCCATCAATGCTCCTGCTGTGCTTTACGGAATCCCTGCCTACCCACCCTGACTCCTCAGCAGACACATTGAGGGCTCTGCTTCATGCCAGTTTTACTGTGGTACTCTGAGTCTACTCTGAGCCTACTCTGAGCCCACCACTGACCCTGTAGGTTAATGTATAGCAGCCTGTAGTACAGTGAGGTACTCAATTATAATGTACTGCACTATGATAAAATGATTAAAGCTAAGAAAAAATCACTCATAACTGAAAAAAAGGTTGTTGGCAGTAAGGTTTCTGCTATCTAAAACATTCTATTCTTGCACGATTGAGGTCTTTTATCTCTTCTAAAATATGGTCCCCACAGGTTTTGAACACAGTCTGATGCCATGGTTTAACCCCAGCCAGCAACTAAGCACCACGCAGCTGCTTGCACTCCTGCCCTTGGGTGTGAGGGGAGAAGGGGAAAAGGGGGGGTGGAAG
>VXBW01004974.1:221641-256615 GCA_013400375.1 Thinocorus orbignyianus
GGTGACAGTGAAAAAAATCATAGCTTGGGATAAAGACAGTTTAATAGGTAAAGCAAAAGCCTATGTAAGCAAGCATCCATGGCTTGCATAGCACGCACCAAGAAAATGAAACAAGCAATTCATTTACTACTTTCCACAGGAAGGCAAGGTGTTCAACCACCTCCAGGAAAGCAGGGCTCCATCACTTGTAATGGTTACTTGGGAAGAACAATTATTTGCCATAATTCTGAACATTCCACCGTTCCTTTTTCCTGTGGTCTGGAACATGCCTTCAGTCAGTTGGGGTCAGCTGGCCTGACTGTGTCCCCTCTCAATCCAGCCTACTTGCTGGTGGGGTGATGAGAAAAGTAAAAAGGCCTTGAAGCTCCATAAGCACTACTCTGCAATAGCTAACATGTCTTTATGTTATCAACACTGCTTTCAGCACAAATCCAAAACAGTCCCTATACAACCTACTATAAAGAAAAGTTTACTCCAGCCAAAACAAATGCACTGACAAGAATTGAAGGAAATCATAATATTTGGTATTTACTGATACAGTTGGAAAGAAAAAAAAAAAAAAAAAGAAAAAAAAAGATATAGTATTAGTGCACTAGGTCATTTTCAGGTGTCCGCAAAATGGGTGTCTTACCTTATTCCATACTGAAACTTTAACAGAGAGAAAGATAACATTAAGGAAAGGTGGAAGGGTGGTGTTTTATATTGCTATATAACATATTAACATAGTACTTGTATTGATAAACTGCAGAAAAAGTGGATAGTAGATATGTCTGTTGTGGTGACATTACTAGCTAATGCAACCAATGTTTTGAGGGGAGAAAAGGGAAAAAAATTAATGGTAACATGATGAAGAATAAGAATACAACCTCATATTGTCAAACATACAGTGTTTTAAATAATCCACACATTTCTTCTTGAAGAAGAAACATTTGATTCAAGGGAGTTGACTAAAGGAGTTACTTGTTCTGGAACCAAAATTCACTTCAATAATAACTTCAGTACAGAGAGCAGATTTCTAACTTTTGCTGATGACAAAATGCTGGAAGATTTCATGAGCACCATGACTGGATGTTTTTTTGCTCAGTTCACCTGATTTCAAGTCACCCTGCTTACAGATGTAACAGCAACTCTACTTTGTAATAAGCTCTTGCAAAATCATCCACTAGAGTCCATTTAGACACAGAAATGCAGAAGTTATAGCCAAAGCACCGCAGAGTGAACAAGAGTCACTCAGAATAACATTTCTCTGTTGCACTGTAACAGCACATAAAATTGAGTTTCGTTTCGGCTTCTAGTCAGAGAGAACAAAAGTGAAAAATAAGGATCCAAATGTTGAGCTTTGCATATTTGTGTTCTTTCTGTCTGTCAGTACTGTTGAAGGAAAGTCTTTCTTATTAGTTCCCATAGTCATATCTAATGCTCTCTGAAGACTTACTGTCTTCCTTAAGAAACACCTGATACTTTTTAAACCAAGTAATGGGGTCTGTTTTGATTTCTCACAAGTTCTGACATGAATGTAAGAGGGTAGCTTCCACTTGCAGACCAGAGAAAGCTGTCACGGAATTGCTAAAGGAAAAGACCTAGATCTCAGATATCATTGACAATCATAGTGCAAGCCTTCCTAATACACTTTATATTTCATGGATTACAGGAAGCTTGACATGAATAGCAAGTACTCAAACGCTCTTCTGCTCTGAAAAAAACATCACCTTTCCTCAGCTCCTTCTGATCTACATTTGTTCCTGCATATACAAATTAAAGTCATGGCTTCTTTCAATGGCTTCTTTCATTTCTGTTCTGAATATATTTTTACTTCTATTAGTATCAAAGAGTCCACTTAGTTCTGAGAGAAAAAGCACAAATGTAGTGGGTCTGGTCTGTCATCAACAGAAATGGTCTTGGGGATTCCATGGTGGAGATGATTCTGTCCCCAGTTATCTCTATGCAGACCATTATAAAAAGAAGCAGTAAAAGCAACGAATTCACCTATGTATAATTGAGAAAACTGTATGATATGTTACCAGAAACAACATATGTGCCAGAAATATAATAGCTTGAAGAAATACTCTTCAAGAAAGTCACACTGGAATAGTTCAGGTAAAAAGATTCTGAGATTATTATCTGTATAGATTAATTAAAGAAGGATTATATCCGAGCAAGGTTGGAAACGACAGCTTTGGAAAAAACAAGGTATTACTTTTTCATTTACCCCAACATGCTAAGCACTAGCAGCCAATGCACTCAGCTACCCAAAGCATTACGAGACGAACACTGTTATCTGTATCTCCTTCAGTGTGCCTTTTGATGGGGAACATCATACACATATTATTCTGTACCTTCTGTTTTCACTTTCTGAGTGGTTTTTCTTTCATTCTGTTACTTGTGTGAGGGAGTGCAGTGGAGTAAGTTTTGGGAGAAAAAAGGCTAAGCAAGCCAGCCACTCACAGAAGTCTCAAAATTGAACTCTAACATGGACCTTGGATTCCCAGAGGATTGTCTATGACATCTTCACTAGCCTCAGTGCAAAGCTGTTCAGGAAACACCAAGATGTTCAGAGAACTCACAAGGTATACCAGACTGTTGAAGAATCTCCAGAAATGAGTGCTGCTCCAGTGAAGTCTAAGAGGCATCTCAATCAGCTAGTAGTCTTGTATTTAAACTACACAGGCTTCCTAAGTTTTCAAGTCTCTTTTTGTTAAAATGGGTGCTTTACATCCCATGATAATATCATTCTATTCCCCGAATCCCACTTCTGCCACTTCTGCTGGGCTTATTAAATTAAATACAAATAGTTATACCTTGAGGCTCTGTGCTTCTGCAATGTCAAAGGTGCTCAATGATTTTTTAGTCGAAAGGATTTCATAGGGGTTAAGGTGGGTACAGTTGCTTACCCACTGTGGAAGTTCCACAGAAGTTTTAGATCCTGTTGCAACTTCCAGAAACGTGCAAGCTTTGAAGATCTGGTTGTTTGTGAGAAGTGGGTCTGAGTACAGCCCAAGTATTGCCCAGAGCACGGGGAATACCCACCCTCATCTTCAAGGAGGAGTTGCTTTGAGAAGGCATGAGAGCAAAAGTGAGAGCATCCTCAGCATCCATCCACGTTAAAAGGAAACACACATTTCTTCTTAATGCAAGCTTGTCTCTTAGAGCTCTCTTTCTATGCCCAGCTAACGATGATTGGGACACAGTGTATTGATCCAGCTGGGCTTACTGTAGCTACATACAGATCACCTATCTTTTCTTTTCTTCCCTTCAACTCTTCCCACACACACTTAGAGCTTCTCAGGCAGAACCAATATTCACAAGGTCACTTCTTTCCTTCATATTTTCCCTGCATGACTGGGAATAGCACAATTTATGTGCTGCTTTCCCTGGCCTGCATTTTCAACAGGCTCAGACTTGCATGTTTTGATGCCTCAGCTCATTCACTGGCGTTCCTGTGCATGAACAGTTGTCTCATTTATGATTTGCAGACTCTGCCTTCACGTATGCTCTGTTATTTATATACAGTTAGTGTGCGCCTGCCTAATATGTGCGAATATATACAATGGGTGTATACAAATGCAAGCATACATATATATGCAAGTGTATGTATGTACACACACGTAGTATATAAAATCTCAGACCCATTCTGAAGGCAGCATTTACTCAAGGGAACAATGTGGTAGAGTGGGATGAAGAAAGGAGCCTTCCTTCTCATGACAGTAACAAGACAGACAGGCCTGCAACTGACTGCAAAGCTTTACAGAAACAGTCTTTGTTGCCCTCAACTTCCTCTCTCTGTGACGAGCAAGCACTGAAAGCATCATTATAGCTTGTGGCACGACACTGCATTCACAAGATACTTTTCATGGCACCGGTCAGCACCAATCTGATCAGTGACATTCAAAGGTGGCATTACTCAGGCCAATGTAATTCTAATTTCATTGGCAAATGCAAATCAACTTGAGCGCTTTTCTTCCCTTTACTCACAGCTGAGGTGCTGTCTTGTAATGTGTCTATGTAAACAAGCATATTCAAGCATGCAGGATGCTCGGTGTTGCTACACCTAAAGAACTCAAGAAAGAAATGTAGTGTTCAGGATGCCCAGCTCTGTAATGATCTTTTCTTCCCATTTAGGGACAGGGTGATCCTTTGAGGATTGTCAGTGCATACTGTTCTTTCTAATATGAAATGACTTCACATTTCAAAGTCTCAAAAAATAGTTGACAAGTAGAATCCTTGATTTAAAGTCAGATACACAAATAAGTCACAATTTGGTACAGTTTCAGAAATCGACTTTTTTTTCTATAAGACAGCTCAGAACTTACATTCAGAGCCAAGATTTTCATGTAATGACAAAGGAAGCTAGATTTCCAGCACCTTGAATCTTCTCAAGGACAGGCAGTGCTATTATAAAAATTTGTCACTGGAACTGCTGGGTAGTTTTCTCCTGACGTATCTGTAATCTTGATTTAGAGCTTTGTTTAAATATTACCAAATTAAAAGCTGTACTGGGAAGCAAGTTGAAAAAGTATTAACTATAAACTCTGTCTGAAAAAAAACTAGCCTTTCATTCTCGAAATCTACCTAAATACCACATTTTTACATCACATAACTTGAAAGTTTTATTGACTAGAAAGCTGTTGTGTTGAAGAAAACATGCTGGTTTATTGATTTCCAACGACATTTCTCCATAACTAAAATCACAGGGTGGCTGTGTTTCATTCAATACAATGAGGTTTAAAAATTCATCTGTTTGGCAGAATTGAAGACTAAACTACTTGAATATTTTTTTCTTATTACATGAGCTGATGTTAGCAGTATTTGTTGGACAGGTTTCCTCTTCACTCACAAACAGTATTTAAAAAATTAACTGCAAATAAAATCCAAACTTGTGCTTACCTATCAACGTAACAACTGAATCTCTATCGTAGCTCTTCCATCACACCTTCATAAATTTGCAGAATAGTGTCTGAGTAGGTCCATTTTTTATGAGGAGGTAAATATCCTACCCATTCTCAGATGCTGGGCAGCTGCAGCATATAAGTCACTCATTAATCACAATCAAGGTACTTCCTTTAGAAAAGAAACACCTGAATGAAATACAGTGGCTTCTGATGCAGAGGAGATGAAATTATATTTGATGTGACCTTGTATTCTGTGACCCTATTCATTTTTAAGCATCATCTGCTGCACTTCCCCTCCGCAGACCTATTTCAAAAGTAGTGGATTTCTTGCACAAAAGTCATAAGAAAGAACTTTCCTAATTCCATAATTCTTTAAAATTATTTTTTATTCAGACAGCCATGGAATTTCTATTCTTAATTGTCTTTAAAAATTAGTTTAATCTGAAGATACTACTGCTACTTTGTATTAGTACTATCAGACAGTCAATGAATGGAGAAAACATTTAAGGTTCCCATCTTCTGTTAGTTGTTAATTTCTATACATTATATTTCCTAAGTTTCTACTAAGGATCCCTGGATTGATATTATTGCCTTGAAAGACACTGCTGTCATATCTTTGTTATAACATTAGGCAACGTTACTTTAATATAAGATAGTTTTAATATATGGGACACTCATCAAAGAGAGGCAGCCTGGAAATGAAGGGAAACTATGAAATGCCAAGATAGACTGGGTACGGTGTAATAAATAATATTTTATTTAATTTATAATGGAAGAAAATTACAAGAAGAGAAAATAATTTTCTTGAGTTGTTTCTTTTTTCTCCTAAAAAAAAGACAAAGAAGACATTTCAGGTTCTGTAAAGTTGATCCCTGAAAGTCCCTACTGTTTTTCCAAAAGGTAAAGAGAATTTATAGGGTTCAAGTGCAGCCTACATTTCAATTTCAAATGCAGTCCTTTGTATGTGACTGATGTTTACTGATATGAGTAAAGATGACGTTCTCTAACCCAGTGCAAAGAGACATGTTAGAACACTCTGCAAGTTGCAAGTGTTATGAAATATTCATTGGACACTTCAAGGGTTGTTTCATTTTTTGCCAGATGAAAGTGCT
The DNA here is from genome assembly GCA_013400375.1 of Thinocorus orbignyianus. Classification (NCBI taxonomy): domain Eukaryota; kingdom Metazoa; phylum Chordata; class Aves; order Ciconiiformes; family Thinocoridae; genus Thinocorus; species Thinocorus orbignyianus. The sequence continues at coordinate 227,643 of VXBW01004974.1, forward strand.
TTTCTTGTTGTAGATGATCTTCTCCAGAGCTAGCAAAAAGGTGTTTGCTAAGACTAACTTTTCCTTCTCTAATGTTACTCATTGAAATGAACAAAACAATTTGCAGTGTGTTAATTTTTAACTCATGATATTTAATAGTGTCACAATTTTTGTACACGGATATCTTCTTGCATGATTAAAGCATAGTAGATTAGCCACCAGATGTCTGATAGAATCATATCTTATTACTAATTAATATTAGACAGGATTAGAGTCATTAAAGACACCTAAAAGCCCATCTTTTTCACACACACCTAACTGTAAAATGTGTGTGTCAAATTTTTGTGAACCAGAGCTAAGCTGGCAAATACAGGTGATAACTCTTTGATTTTCAGGGCTAAAAAAAAAAAAAAAAAAAAATTTTTTTTCTTTTTTCTGCAGAACATCATCTTCTACAATAGAGAGGTTGAGTATAATTACTATTTTTTATTATTTTTACTGAAAAATCTGGCAAACCAATGCAACTGTGAGCCATGAGATACATACACAACTGTTTAAAAACACTGGTTTTCTGCTTTCCAAAGACTTCTGTAAAAATGTTCATTAGTGAAAAAATCACATGAAATTACAGCTGGTTAAGTATTGGTTTCTGTTATGAGTTTAGGAGTTAAAGAACATATAGAGACAGTTAGAGGCAGCAATGCAATCTACAGAATTTACAGACATTCATTGATCATATTTGTACACACTGTGTTTAAGTTTGGGGGCACAACCAGCAGTGGAATTTTTTCCAAGCGAGATACAACAATAAATCAAAACACCTGCATGCCTTGTGTTTATATAGAGATTTAGAGAAGGCATTTTACATGATCTTAAATAGCATCCTACCAAATGTAATGAACTGAGTTCATTTTTTATTTGCTGAGAATACAGGTTGTATCAAGATTTTGCTTTTGGCATTTCTTATCCTGTAACTTCCAAACCAATAAATCCACCTAAGTTCATAGGAAGGTGTGTTGTCCACAGTAAATCTCTTGATGGCTTGCAGCTGAACTTTGAGAGTTGGATGCTGGTTGCAGCACAACACCCTGGAGAAGTACAAGCATTTTATTACTCCATAACTAGAGCAGATCATTTTTGCTAATCTAGGAATGAGTAAAGTTTGTGATTCACGCCACGGATGACCCCACACGTTACTGGACACATTTTCACAAGAAACTAGAACTGAGAACTCTGTTTCATCTCCCCAGTTCTTTTCAAAATGCCAATTATTAGTCCATGCAGACAGCAGACCTCCCCTTTTTGGCTAAGCCATTAGTTGTCCTGAATTTAACAGCAGAATAACATTAAGGAAGCTAAAAATCTTATGAGATTTACATGCCAATATTTGAGACAAATTTAATACCTTGGACTTTCTTATGAAGTAAAATTAATCCCAAAACTAAGGTAACAGAAACAAGTACAGAAAAAAGAGTCCTCCAAATCCTGAACAAATATTTAAGTATTTGTTGGATGGACTGATTTAACTTCATTATATAAGAAATGCCCTATGAGAAACATACTAAGAATATGGTATGAACTCACAAAAAGACCATTCTAGTGGTTCATTTTTGAGGATACTGCACCAATGCACCATACCAGGAGCTGAGAATATGCTCCTTTTAGAATAGTTGTTAATGACCAGGACATCCAGAATCTGATATTGTCTTGGTAGCTATACTGCCATAGAAAATAACAAAATTTCAGAATTTTCAGAATCTACCTTATTTTTTTATTTTTGCATCATACCCAACAGTCCTGAGTGTAGCAATGTCACTAAAAAGCAAAAACAATACAGCTCATAATACATACATAATAGTGTGCTCACCATTAAAAATGAGATAAAGTTGTTGTTATCCATTACAATCAGAATAGCAAAAATATTTATACTTTGAAAGAAATATTTCTAAATAGATTACGCTTTTCTTTTTAGCAGTTGTCTCTTGTTTTTTAAGACATATTATGGCCTCATTTGGCAACAGGCACGCAAAAGGTTTTTGACTATCTGAATTAAATGTCACTTGAAAGAGTAACATTCGCAAAAGGGAAGATGAAAACAGAAAAGTTGATACCACAAAGTTGAATGATGAAAACAGAAAAGTTGATACCACAAAGTTTAAAGAATTAATCCAATCATCTGAATACTGGGAAAAAGAAATATTCCAAACCGTATCCAAACTTGAATGACTTTAGTATACATAATAAATTGGATTTTGTTTCAAGATTTACTAAATGAATATTCTTTTCAAAATTAGTAATCTGCCTATCTCCAAATCATCATGCCTGTTATAAATTCAGCTACTATTATTCTAAATAGAATACCCTCTTTCTTTCATTATTATTTCAAATAAAATAGCCTCCACACACAAAAAAAAGTATTAATTTCATTAGTAAAACATTTCTCTGTCTTTCAGATTTGCTTCCTTTTCTATATAAGGCTGTCAGGAAACCTAGCTAGAATCTGATGATGTGAACACCTGTAATATGCTGACAATGTAATAAGTGAAAGTGATGTTTAGGAAACTGTACGATGAAAAGATTTAGGGCTTCATAATTATTTAAAGACTTCACTTATATGAGATTTGTCTATGTAGGAGAAGAATCTAGCTGTAGGATTCAAATTAAGTGCACACAGTATTCCAAAGAGGTTTAGCTGCATGCAAACAAATTCTTCATTCTCCCTGCAATGACTATGTGAAAAGGGCAGTGTATGTGCTTGAACATTTCCACAAACCGATATGTATGGAAGGGAGAATATTTTTTTCATGTCTTTTGCAAGAATTATGCCTGTATTTCTCCTCTACGTTTTCCATACATTCTTATTGAAGTTTGGGGTTTGCATGGAACAATCATGGGAGCTCCTCCTCTTTGTTCCCATTGCATTTCCTGATAACCCTATTTACTGTTGTATGGTTTTTAAAGTCCTCTTTTTTCCTATACCCACATTGTTAGATTTTTAGCATGAATGAGAGCCAGCTGAGTATAAATATCTTATCTACCAAATTTGTAAAATATTTTTTCTATGCTGGAGAATAATAGCTTGTGAACTGAAATTAAGCATTTTCTTATTAAATTTACTTGATAGAAAATTAAGGTGACATTTTTGGTCAGAATCTGGCTGATTATTATCATTATTATTACTGACCACTAACCAAAAGGGTATCAGGAGTGATTTGTATTTTAAAGCATAATAAGATGCTCTCTTATATCTTCAGTGCTCTTTTTCTGAGTTGCAATTCTGTTATCCATTGTCACTTTCAACAGGTGGAATATGCAGTGCAGCTGTCTTGGGCTTGTTTCCCAGTGTTCTTACACAGCTTAAATTCTCAGTTACCCAGAACCACATGAAGTGGATGAAGTTCCTCTTTTGTAATTCAGTTTTTCAAAAGACTTACGGTTGGCATGAGCAAACGGCCCTTGCAAAACATTTCTAAGGATAATAGCACTTTACTTGACAAATAAAGCACAACGTCAGCACTACCAAATGCAGTGTTCATTACTTTCAATTAACTTTTCTTCTGGACTCCCTGAAGATCCCACCTATGTACAGTGATGAGTTTTCTTTATTGTATATGACCCTGCATGCAGACAGCCCTCCTTCATTTTAAGCTATTGTGCCTCAGTCCCTATACTTTTATAATCTTTCCTTTTTCTGCCAATCTCAGTAAATGACAGACAGATTACAATACCAAGACAGCAGCTTTTCAGCTATCCAGTTCTCCCTATGGGTTAGGTTCTGATACACAAACCATAACAAATTAATTTGGTCAATGAGCTCTCACATGCAGAATTTTTCCCCACAGTTTTTACAAACACAGCCTTTTAAGTACGCTTTTGCAGTTCATTGCTCAGATTCTGCTAATACTTCATCTACATTTTCCTGTGTCCTGTTCCGTACCATTGGCAAATTTTACCCAGCCAGATCTAGTCAGAGTTTTCCTACTGAAATAATTCTCTAAAACTATCTCTGTAACCATGTCCCTCTCACTGAATCCTCCTCTATTGCCTTTTATGTCAATCACAAACTACTTATTTTTACTTTTAAGATATTTCCATTACTCCTAACCTATTCCCCTTCTATCATCTTCACTATTGAGTTGTTCAGTCCAACTTGAACATCCCACTTGGTTATAATGAACAATAACAAATCACCAGGACCAGATGGTATTCACCCAAGAGCTTTAAAGGAACTCAAGGATGAAATAGCCAGGCTACTAAGTGCAACATGTAATCTCTCATTTAAAACTCTGTCAGTGTCATAGGAATAGATGGTGGCCAGCGTGATAAAAATTTTTATGACAAGTCATAGGGAACACCTCGGGAATTATACACCAGGAACCCTGATGTGCATATTAGACCAATAGCAATCATTCCAAATCATAATTTTAAACTGCATGGCTAAATATGATGCACAGAAGCATCAATGTGGCTTCTGCAGATAGAAATAATGTCTCACACATCTATTGCAATTTCAAAAAGAAGCACTGAACACATGAAAAGAATAAACCATCTGGTATCAGAAGACATTTCATAAAATCCTCTATTGATGTCTGACAAAGAAAATAAGGTATTCTTGGCATAAAAGTGAATGTACTCTACTCCCATATAAAAGTAACAAAATAAATGATAGAAAAGAAAAAGTAAAAAGTAGCTCACTAGTGGAATCCCACAGCAGTCTCTAATGATCAGCATATACGCAAGTGATCTTGAAAAGACTGCAACAAAATATGGTTTCCAGGTTTAAGGACAAGGACTGTTTACTAAGAGCTGGATGAAAGCCTAAGTAACTGGTTAAAATGGCAAGTGAAATTCAATGAAGGTAAATGTAACGTAAAGTAATGTCTACAGGAGAAAAACTCCAAATCCTAAGAAACAGGCTAGGAATTAGATTATTAATGTCGAAAAAAAAAGTCTTGAATTTGTAAAAGCTGCTTTTTGAATGTGTTGACTCAGTACTTAGTAGTCATTAAAAGGGCAACTAGAGTGCTAGGAATCAGTCATTAGAAAACATGCACAGAGAAAAAAAATGAAAAACATCTTTACGCCTCTCTGTAACTCTCTGTTGTGTCAGTAACTCTGAGAGCTTCCATGGTTCTAGCTTCTTCATATTGAAAGTGATATGGTAGAACTGGAAAAGCAGTACAGAAAAGTAACCAAGTTACACACAAAGCGATTTTTCTATAAAGGACACTTCAGCTATGGAAGATGGCTGCAAAATTTGGAAAGACCTGATAGGAAATGTCTCTTTCAGTACAAGAATGAGGTACAAAAATTTATTTTAATAGGCTCTAAGATAACTCAAGGAGGTACTTCTTCCAGTAGCTAAGCTTTGGAAACATTATGAGGGTTCAAAATGCGCAAGTATTCAGATAGTCATTAAGAACGTTCAGTAAAGAAAAATTGTTCAAGTCATACCTAGATGAAACACCTCTTGGAAAATTCCTCTCCAGAGTTTGGGAGAGTAGTTGTGAAAAACTAATACTGTACATTTTTTTCTGTTCTTACAGGCAACCTTGCTAACAGCACAGACAGGATAGCATACTCATGGTGGTCATTCCTTCATTATTAAGTGTTCAGGAAAGTAATTTTTCCATCGTCCTGTTCCTCACCCTGGGGAGAGTTTCCCACAAACACTGATAAAGCCATATCAGGATCTTTCTCCGTACCTGTGCTTTTCCACAAGTCCTATAAAAGGAGCTGACAGACAAATGGTATTTTATGTGCTGGACTTTGCCAGAGCTTTGTCTTCTACTGACTTGTCTGTCATGTCTTACACTTTGGTTGTGAACCCTTTCGAGTAGCGGCGTTTTTCTGATCTGTGCTTGTGCAGCACCAAGCACAAGCAAGGGACAGCAATTTCTGACTAGGGATTCTAAAGGTATGAAAATTTTCATAATTAATGTGATGGAGATCAATGGATTTTCAAATGTGTAAAATAGTTTAGTTTGGGATTCACAGCTGTATGGCACTTGTGATTTCAAAGCATATAAGATTCATTGAACTGGGGGTGAGAAGAAACTGAGTAGTTTCCTTCATGACAAAGATGTATTAGCATGTTTGTCATGAAATTGCACTGAATCTTTTTTCAATCAAACGAGTTTATGTGTCTTAACTCTTTGCCAACTTTACATACACTAGGTCTAATCAGGAAGAAATTCAAATACAGAGAACTAAAAATACAATTTTCATTGAATGGTGTTCGTGAACCACAGCTGATGTGGTTGCTTTTATATTGCTTGCTCCCCTAAGTCCAAAATCTTCTGTCAAACTCCAAGCCATTCACACAGACTTTTGCTGAAACAGAGAGGTTGCTGTTGACGTCTTCATTATAAAGCTGTCGCTGTTTACAATGTTGAATTATCATGATTTGCATAGTGTTCTTACAGATATTTTGTTGTGTTTATGTGGTACCCTTCAGGGTGTCTAATGGATTAAAATATGTCAAAAAGATTGGGTCACTTTACTCAACAAAAAATTGTTACTAATGTGAAAGGCTTCTTAAACAACAACAAAACATTTATTCAGTTTGCAATTACTCAGTTCAGAACTTGCTATATGCATAAGAATAGCAGGGGAACACGCTACTCTAGATGTTACTTCTTTCAGATTCTATTAAAACTGTAATAGCCTGCTTCCATTATACATTTTTCTGTATATTTCAATCAACATGTCACTTAGCTGCTGCTCCTGAAGTGCACTTAATATTTTCATTAAAATCAATAAAGCCAAGAAATGACAAGGGTGCAGGTGGATGTAAGCAATTAAACTTCTCCTATATGTATTGTTAACTAGCAGTTGGAAAAAGAAGCTTCATTCAACACCTGTCCCTTTCCTTTTGAATGGCAGCTAACAGAAATCCACTTAGCCAGTGTTTGTCTGCTTATTTTGCTGACAGATGATGTGAAGAAGTAGGCAGCTATAGGGCCAGTAATTCAGAATTAATTTTCCCTTCAAAAGAGTGATGTGGACAACTGAGTGCAGTAATGGTACCTGCTCGGAATTCAGGGGGTAAACAAGATAATTTGAGATGATGGGACAGAAATAAAAGCTCTTTAAAGGTTTGTTCCTCACATGGCTCTCAAAGCACATTTTATCCACCTCGAATGAAAGTCAGAAGAGTTAATCATTGAAGTATTAGCCTGAGGTACTTTTGAGTGTGGTAGGATAGAAAAGAAAGCAAATAAAATAAGAGACTGAGGATTGTGCCCCACCCTGATATTAAAAATACACAATAGTGCAGACAGCACCTAAGCCACGCAGTGATTGTTTATCAACCATACACTCTTCAAATTAAAGGGAGCTGATGGTTGTACATGGGCTGCATATTTGCAGGAAGGGAAAGTCACTGTACCCTCAATTATCCAGCAACAATTTTTTAACCTGTCACCCGTACAGCACTAACCAGAGTCGACCTCATTACTAGGATAAAAATTCAGTGTGGAAAGCACCATAACCTACAGAGGAGCCAAATGTGATGATTCATTCCCTAAGTGTGCAAAGTTTTATGTGGAAACTGGAAGCCACCAGTCTGCAACTGATGTTCCAGGTGTGCTGTTAAGGTTGACGACATATGCACAAAGAACCAAAGCAGAACCTAAAAAGTTTTGAGCAAACTGAATATAGATACCTCATTAGTTTTCTTTCATCTCTCTCTGGCATTCAATCCTACTCTGTCACCCAGTATCATTATTGCTAGTCAACTGTTTATTCTGCACTCTAAAAGCTACAGCCTACAAAATATTTGAAGATATTTAATAACTAAACAATATTTGTTGTGACTGTACTCTATAAGAGCTCAAGAAAGGCAGAGGACTAACCTTCGGTATACTCCATGATTCAGTCTTGCTGTTCTTATATATGAGGGATTTCTGGAACTCTGACTCTTGTACCAAAATGTCAAAGAGCAGTCCAGGCCTAAGCTCCTCAAAAAAAAACAACCCCAGCTACTTTTGTGCCTGTCATGCACACCCAGGCCTTTCCAGGCGAGACTGTCTGCTCCTAAGGTTTACAGCAAAGTATAGTGTTGGCAAGTTGCCGGAGCTGGAATGTTCACAGATGTGGGGACTAGTTTAAGCTCTTGTCCAGATCTATCACATCTGCCTTCCTGTGTACACTGAACTTTGGGTGAACCTAGAATGGGAAGTCAGTGAGCACCAACAGTGGCTCTACTGTGTTGCAGCAGAGCTGTACCTCATCAATGGCCAAGCTAAGCAGCCACTTACTGTAGCTACAATGGTAAATCCACACACACACTTCTCTTACGTGTCAGATACTGTGTATATGGGCTGTGCTTTATGATAATGCAACACTCACTCTTAGCAAGGTGTCCTACTCACCACACCATCACCACTCTGCCCCACCTTGACTTACCGTATAAGCTGCACAAACCACTGCTCTCTTTTCCTGCAAATCAGATCACACCATACACGAAATACGCAATGAAAATTTTATCTTTTCTTTGATTCTTCCTCCAGTTGTGATAATCTCTTTTATGTCAGATCTTAAATTAGGACCCACTCTTCCAAAGATTTGTAAATTGTTTTCTGTAAAGCTTATAACAAATTGTCCAAAAAAGAGTGCAAGTACATAATTTTAAACATGTACAAATATCTTTGCAGGATCAGATCCTTTGTTTGCAAATCTCTTGTACATTTCATTTGAGGAAAACTTCAGTACATTCTAAGATTTGTTAAAATAATAATGCTCTTATAATCAGCCTTAACAGAATAACCCCTCATGTTTTTCTGGAAGAGAACAGGCCTTAAAAGTTGGTTTGTTGAAATATTTCTTATGAATTCATTCTAGAGGGCAACACACTTATCATATGATGGCCTAGCCTGTCCCCAGCTACAATGTTCCATGTAAGAAACATTTATTCATCATTCATATGGGGTTTATTTCAGATATACATTCACAAGTCTGACATCAGAATCTGGCCCAGTCTATGTATGAGAGTCAGGTGATATGGAGTTGCTATGGTAATGGCTTTTGAGTAGCAGGGTAACTACTTCAGATAAATTTTATATCTCCTGACATCAAATTAAATCTGTTCCTGTCATGTTCCTCACTGACTTGTTGAACTTAAAAGCAGAAATACTTATTCTGCAAAATAGACATACTTTATTAAATTTGATTTTATGGCTTTATCTGGTAACGCACATCTTGTGTCTCTGTACAGTTCTGCTGTTCTATGTTTTTGAAGAGAAGTCTATATGTATGGATTGCTCGCATGACCCCAAAGTAAATTTGGATTTCATCAGTAGCAAGTTTATCAGCTATTTGTTTTCAAGGTACTGCTAAAATGTAAGTCCATGAATTGTTTGTTTATTGTCATAACCATGAGAATGTCTTCCTGAGAGTGGTTAAGCGGAGTGAATTGTTGAGCACTGAGCTGCAACCTGATATCAGGTTAATTATACCTTTAAAGACAGAAAGAATGAAAAGTGAAATGTAATTGAATTGAATACCTGATGCAGATATAATCAGAACAAAAATGTATTTTTTTCACTTGTGTATGACAATGTAAGAGATTGGTTGGTAAAAAGGAGAGGGTGGTAAAAAAAAAATTGTTTATAAATCTGGGTGTAATCATGAAGTTGTATTCGGATGTGCACAGTATTTTCTCTTACAGCACCTTTTAAGACTTCTAGACAAAGCTGGGGTTTCTTAACATGCAAATCAGCTGGTCTAAAGTGTTCCTACTTCAGGCTTTCAATCGTGAGTTGAGGAGTGGTTTCTCAACAAAAGTGTTCATACAACAAAATCTAGTAGAGGATTTAAAGCAAAAGTATAAGCACAACCATATGTTCCTCCATTTACTTGCTGTGGTCTCTTGTTAGTGCTGGGTTTCCCCAGCTGATTTATTTACTTCATACACTTGTCCTGCAGCATTGACCATTTTTCTACTAAATTTACCCCAGTCCCCATAGCTCTGTAACAGTGTGCTCCCAACACAGAGACATCTGTCTGTTCTGCACTTACTCTGAGAACAGGTGTGTAACAGTACTTTCAATTGCAGATGAAGAAAATATGAGCTGTGACATCCAACAGGCATTTGGTTCTTGTTCTTCTGAAGCCTATTATGACAAACGATTTTTAATACATTTTTCTACTTCTTTGTTACTTTTAACAGTGGTCACAGGTTAAGTGACAAAATTTACCCATTTTTACCTTTAGTTTTTCTTGTTTGCAGTACTTTCTGCTCAAGATTCAAGAGAATGTTATTGTTTGTCTTCCTAACAATAGTTTTCATAAAGGTTTTTGTTAATGATAGACACTTATATTAAAAATAACTTTTTCTGTTTGGTTGGGGGGTCAGGTGGTGTTACTGAAATGTTAATTCTGTATTTCTCTTCTCAAAAACAATAGTTTTTTTAATTTCAAGGTTAAAAAAAAATCCACATAATTTTTTTTTTCTGTGTTCATCAACACAGGGAAGCAACTTTCTCCTGGTCTGAATGATGAAATGTACTATTCTGAATAAGACACCATCCAGTGCGGATAAAGAATATAACTAGAGCTAACTCTCAGGAATATGACAAATCATGTTAAGCAAAATTAACTTTATGGCTTGCTACTGAAACTAGTTGCTAAATATAGCAAATGTGGAAATCTGATAACTAATTTACTTCAGAGAGACATTATATATATTTTTATACATATATATGTATGCATGTACGCATGCCAAAATAGATCAGAACATACCAGGAAGACATATACAATCCAAATATTTTCATCAAAATCCCCTATTTCATTATAAGGAAATGGAACTCCAAGACTCTGAGGTGAAAGTTTATTCCACATAGAACCCAATCTTGTGATCAAAAATATGCCCACCTTTTATATGAGCTAGTCTTATTATTTATATTCATAAAAGTTTGTTTCATCACAGGTATTATTTCAAATGCCCAATAAATTCCTACTAAATGAACCACTAAACTTCCTTCATCTTTACTGATGACTTCTCCTACTGCAGCTTATTCTGCAGAAGGTAACATTCACATTTTCCAGTTTGCCAGCAACTCATGACAATGGGGTGGTAGGAGCATTGTAATTGCCAGCAACATTAACCATGAACAGATACAATATGGCTGAAAAATAAGCAGCATGCCTGTGCAAAAGGACATCATGTAAATAATAAAGTCAAGGGGTCTATGGCTTTCTAAGGACTGTAACAGCAGTTACACTGTCAGCTCTCTGCTTCTACAGTTCTCAGTACTATGTTGAATTTCAAGCACAACTTTTGAGTTTCCTGAAAATAGCATACTGGTTCTATAGATTGTGTGGATGAGCACATATGGTTTTGCTAGTTTCTCTTCCACACAACTTCCAATTTACTCATACAATGTTTGTTTATTTGTGCAGGAAGTGGTAGCATCAGACTATTTGACAAGGACAAGTGACCACAGACGGTGACTTGGGACGTTCAGGTTGAGCATCAGGGAAAAAATATTTCACATGGAGGATAGCCCAGTGAGAGGACAAGAGGAAACAGGCGCAAATTTGTACATAAGAAGTTCCACCTAAACATGAGGAGGAACTTCTTCACTTTGAAGGTGGCAGAGCACTGGAACAAGCACTGGAACAGAGAGGTGGTAGAGTCTGTTTCTGTAGATATTCAAAACCCTCCTGGACAAGTTCCTGTGCCACCTGCCCTAGGAGGACCTGCCTTGGCAGGGGGTTTGGACTAGAAGATCTTCAGAGACCCTTTCCAACCCCATATCATTCTATGATCCTGTAGCATGACACAAGAAGACTCCACCTACAGAGGCTAGGAAATCTCAGAGGTTTTCCACATTCAGCTAGACAACACCATGATTGTCCTGGTCTAAGGTTGGTGACAACCCTGCAGCAGTCTGGGCTGAAGACCCTGTAGGTCTTTTCCAAACAGCATTGCTGTAATTTGGGGAAAATAATATCATGAAGAGAAGTACCCAATGACTTTAGCATTACACTTTGATGGCATTTTCTTTTTCATCTTTAAAATACCTAATCTAAAGGAACAGGTAAAATAAATACTAAAGCAATCAGAGAAATGTCTGCTATTACCTATAATCCCCATTAACGTGTAAAGGCTTAAAAACATTTTCCAACCTGTGGAACTGAGACCTCTGAGCAAGCTGAAAGAAAGAAGTTTAAGTAAAAAGTAGCTGAAGCCACAAGAAAACACATTTTTAAAAGGTATAATAAAACAGGTAGAGACTAGAGTTTCTGGTTTATAGGTAAAACCATTGCTCTGTTTGGTTAAAATACTGATCTCCTGTGGGCAGTAATACTACTTAATGGTCCTTTTCTCAACCCAGAAGGCAATTACTTCTTTCCCACTGTAATCCTCAACAAGAGTAATATGTGTATATATATTCCTATTTATAGATCAGAATTAATTTGCAATAGTACAACAAATCATTTGGCTATGGAAAAAATACGTATAAATAAATAAATGGATATAAATAACACAGATATACAATATTGCCGTTGATAACTTTCCTGAAGGAAGAAAATCAGACTATAACTTGCTCTTTTCTTCATGCCCAAAACACAAGGAAAATGCAAAAACCACTCCAACTATCTGTTCAGACAGCCTTCCCTTGTCCTTGTAAAAAAAATGCAATATACTAGAAACATTACAAAATTATTTTGTCATCCAAAAGCACCTGGAAAAGTTGTCAGGTGATTCTTTTTGAAAATCTATTTTAATGTTTTAAAGCGCTTCAGCAGCTGTCTTCTTCATCTTTATTTTGCAGCACTCACAGTCCCTCTCACCAGTCTGTTTTCTCATTCACTGAACAAAGCAGGACTTATCATATGGGTACCATTTCAGAAGTGTCAGGAGGCCTCTGGCTCTAAAAGCCCTGGCCATTAGTCTGTTTTTTTCCCCACCAGGATCAAAATCTCTCTCAGCTTTAAGTTCTGAGGATTTTTAGCATGCTGCATGTGTAGGATCAAGAAACTCCTATTTTTTTCATTTACTGGAAATCTCCCAACAGGCTAAATCACACATCCATGCTTGGGGTAGAGAGAGATGCTCAGAGAAATGGAGATTCATATCAGTTTGTGCACAAAATCTCAATGCATCGAAGAGAGATGGGGGGAAGGAGAGCGGGGGGGAAATAAAAGCAGACTTGAAATAAGTAATGTTTCATTTAAGTGAGATGATGATCTGTTCATAACCAAAACAAAGGTAGAGTTAACATTTGTTAGAACACTTTATGAATATCCAGCCTGCCTAAGCAGGTGTGGAAAAAGCTAGGCCTCAAAAACAATGCATTCACTCTATGTCTAGCAAAGTCCCAGAGATAGTAACTCTTCCAATAAGATCTTACTTGCAACTCAGCCACAGCACAACTGTATTTATTGGAAATGGCATTTTCTCCACATTTTTTCATACTTCATTCTCCTCATACATTTATACTTCCAATATTTCACAATAACAACCAAGCCATCAAATGTCACTGTGGCACCTCTCTTTAAATCCACGTCATATGTAGAGTTGATGGTTCCCCAAGTGATCTGAGAAGTTTCCTCCTCCCACAGCAGAACTCACACTCCCTGTGGAGTTTCTCGGGTGTCCAGGACAACTCCTACTCTACCCCATAGGAATTTAACATGAGAGGTAGGACATCCATCCTCCATAATCCTCTGCGCAGAGCCACATCACATTCTCATTTACCAAGGCTCTCCACTCACCCTGATTGTACATGATGTGCAGGGACAATCTCAGCCAATTCTAATCTTCAGTGAAGCTTCCCTAAGGATATGGTCCTTGCTTGGTAACACCAGTGTCTCTCTCCAGGCAAAACAGGAGGTTACTGAAATAAAAACTTCTTGTGGTTCTGGTGCTAAATTAACAGGGTTTTCCCCCTGTATGCTGAACTATGAAAAAATACATCTAGTTTTCTGGCAAAATGCCTTCCAAGGTTTGCTTAAATCCACAGTGTGAAGTGATGCATTCTAGCTGTACAGAATGGTAAACAGAATGGGAAGTGTTTCAGAGTATGCTGTGGATGGGATGGGAAAATCAATAGTTTGTGAGAGAAAGCTTCCAGAAATATAGATTGTTGGAACTACTTACCATTATGTCAAATTCACTTTAACATCAGCAAACGGACACACCATAAGATGAATATTGAGAGAAGCACTATTTTTACTGTTTGCATTCAAAGACTTAAAGTTGTATAGATTTTTATAATCAACTAAGTCTTTATAATTCAATAACAAAGCTTTTATTTAACCCTTAAAGACGTGATGGACCAAGAATCCTTTTTCAGATTTGAATCAGGCAGAAGCCCAGTCAGATCTGTAGACATAATATTTTTTTCCTTTATTCACTCCCCTCTATATTATTTATAATTTTCAGAGCAAACATTTTAGTCAAGAGACCTGAAAGAACTTGAAATTGTCAACTGAAAGTAAACAAATGTGCCCCACCTTGAAAAAAATCACCAAATATCACATCTGATTTCTAGTTTCCTTGAGAAAAATATGATTTCCTCTTAAAAAGACATACTTAACTTGTGCTTAAAGTTGAACATGCACATAGAGTTCAATAGAGGTGGAATCAAACATCCATTTTAAACACTGTATTGCAATAAAGGCTTGAAATAACTGTGTAATTGATTTTACTTTGAAACACGGGCAACGTGGTTTCAAATCAGTCAATCTACCAAAACTAAGACCACATTCTTCATATAACATTCAGAACTGGCCTGCATTTGCTCAGAATTGAGAAGTGTGTTGCACGTTGTGACGCTTAAAAAAAGCTTGCATAAAAAGAAAGTGGTCACTACTGTTACTTAACCTGATGACCAAGACTCTAGTTTAATTTGCTGTGGTGATACAAGACATGATTTATTACCTACCTTGGGTAGGAAGATAGAGAATATGAAATAAAAAAGCATAAACAAAATTGAGGTTATTGGAACTGAAAAGTAAAAGGGACAGGCTTACATTTAAAACAATATATTTGCCTACTATGATATCTTCAAACTTTCCCTTGGCCTCTTTTCTAAGCTTTCTAGTAGGAGCCCAGATTTGCCCACACACTGAAGGAAAAAAAGCCCATTGCTGCCTCCAGGATTCTTGGTTCCACACTATTATTTTAGCCAAAACACCTCAACTGTCTCATAGACAGACACCTTTTCCCAGGAACTTAAGATTTCAGATACCTGACTTGGTGCCTCTTACACTCTTGAAATGATGTAACTACCTACTCAGGTTGGGTTGACAGCACTTTTGTTTAGCCTTCCCTACATCTGAGAAACCTTTAACATCTCCAGATCAGATGCACAGACTTCCTTGCTGGTCTTTTGCTTACAGCGCTCAAAGTTTCATCAAGGGAGCTGGTTTTTGCAGTATACATGGTGATACAGGTAAAAGCCTCTTTTCATTACATCTTATTAGTGGGTGGTCACTGAATTCATTAGTGTGAAACTCAAGGCTGTCACAGAGCCAGATCCAGTAAATGGGGAAAGGAGGAAAGGAATTTGGTATTACACCAAAGGGTTTAGATGTGAAGGTATTAAGTGTAAAGAATGTGCACTGCTTCTCAACCTTTCAGAGGTTGTTTACAGGACAGAGCTGAGGGCATGAATGAAAACCACAGAATAAGAGTACCACCATGTCTAACAAATTATAAACACACTTTAGTGACAGTAATGTTGACATAAGCAATATTTAGCAAAACAGCAGAGGAAAACTTGTTCAGATGGAAATTCATTTGCTTACACTTCATTGCACTATGAAGCCGATGCGCACTCACACACGCAAGCTCAACAAAACTCCTTTATAAATTGATATCTTCAGGCCACCTACAAAGCCAGAATGGGTTTGCCAGTGAATGCTTTTGAAGAGCCTGTGCTGGATTTGTACAATATTTTGAGCCCTATTTTTAAACCCATTTCTAGGAAAGTCAAATTTTGAATGCTCCAAGATTAAAATAAAATAGAACAGGCTTTAAAAGCTTCTGGATTATTTTTTTCCTAAATTGGATTCCCCCCAAGCTAAGGCAGCTTCTAACCATCTGCTGACAAGATGAACAGCACTAGTCATGAAGCATTTGTTTTGCTGTATGCTGCTGCAGGTTTTAATAACAGATCTGATTCTCTCAAAAAGAAATGAAACAAACAAACAAACAAAAAACACCAAAAAGAGACTATGACATTTCAGTAACAAATAAAATTAGCATTCTAAGCATCCTTCACCTTAGTTTAAGACTCCATTTTATCACAAAAATGTAATGATGATATCGTTTAATTAAAACTTGCAACTCACCATTTTGCTAATGGGAAGATATCTTAGGTGATGACGTGGAAAAAATGATCATTTTTCTAAGTACTTATATTTCCTTAGGATTTTCTTCAGTTAATATATATGGCACGTACACACTACTATACCATCTGCAAATGCTGCTGCATAACTGTTTGCCCTGCACCTGAGCCCCTTACAGGAAAGTTTTAAATACCGTAACTTCTACTGCCATCCTGTTTTTCTTTAGTATGACTGTACTCAAATTTATGAAATACATTTATACTGTCATGTGTTTACATTGGTGAAGATTAGTAGGAAGAGGTATACTCTGCACTAGAAGCAAAATGTAAGGATGGCTATTAATTTTTCTGGAGTCTCAAAACTCAAACCAGAATCACAGAATCACAGAATTGTAGGGGTTGTATATGACTCCTGGAAAGTTCCCTTGATGACAGTGAATTGATACTGAATAGGAGTGGAAAAAAAGATTTATGGCTTTTGAATCCCTGAAGCTAGTAGTGTATTGGATAACAAGAGTTTCGTTCCACATAACAACTGGAAGAAATAAATTTTGCCTACAATAGTCTTAGTGTATATTTTAAGATCCTTTGAATTATATTAAATTAAGCGACTTATATTAAGAAATGTTAGTGGTGTTGCTGTATGCTGTTTCCTTCCCAGTGTTCAAGTAAGAAGCACCTGAAATTCACAGCCTGTGTGCTAAGTGGGAATCTGCCTGGATGCTGAGTGTGTAGGTCCACAGTCAGAAGCAGCTGAGATAGGCAACTACACATTGTTAACAACAGGATCACTGGTGCTTGCAAACCCCAGAGCAAATAGTGGGAGTTCAAAATGATTGTCTTCAAAAATTCTATGGGTACTGGAGCAACAACAAAAGCTCATTAACATTCATGCCATTCCCAGCCTCATTATCTCACCCAGATGTTTCTATGACTGTCCCTTTAAAGAATTCCTGTCTAAATTTTATTTACATTTGTTCAGCAATATTGATGCTTAATGAATAAATGCAGTATGCTGTCAGTACTGGAGACTAATTGCATCTATGTATGAGCCTGAGAACCTGATTGAAAAATCTGCAGTAACTAAACTGGGTTTAAATAAACACTTTAGTGTAGTGCTTTAATTACACTTTAGTTTGTAATGCAATTTTTGGCTGTTTAAACTATGATTTAGTCTGAGCTAATTACAAATGATTTTCTACTCAGTAATTAATAATAACAAAATTGTAATTAGACAGCTGCTCTGGATCAGGGTGGCAGTTTGTGTTAGCTGACTCATGATAGACTGGCAGATAGACAAGAGCTGCATTTGGGGACTGGGACATACTGCACCTTTCTGTGCTACTTTTTCAGTCAGAGGAGCCTGTATAGTTGGGAATACTCCAAAATGCTCTGTGGTTTTTGAGTACTATATTTTGATATTTGCAATGGGAGCTTCCTGTGCTTTTGCCACTTCTGAAGGTAGGTAATTCTGCATGTGTCCAATAGAGATAGTGCAGGTTCCTTTCACTTGGTCAACAGGAAAAAAAAAAACAACAATTTCAGGTTTTTCTACATGTTACATGACTACATCACAATAGAGTACCCTAACTCATTGCAAGACCCGTGGCATCTGCACCTTTTAATCCATCACCCACATGAAAGCTACACACATTGCAATAAAGAAAATGTAAGCCAGGCATGATACTTCTATATTTCAGCATCTCAGTAAATGCTCCATGCTCCAAAAGTCTAACACTCTCTGTGATACCAGTATCCTTCCTTACTCCAAACACTGCAAACACAGTAAATGGGATCAGTTGTGTAACACTCCAAACACTGCTGTACTTCTGCTGGTTTGCAAGATTCTTCCTCATTATTTATATATAGGGCAAGATAACCAGGATGGTTCAGACTTATAGTCAAATAACCATCTCAACTGTCCAGTAATCACCAGGGATTCATTCCCGGAGCCTAAACAGATCCCTGAAAAAGTCCAAGCACAGGCTGCTGCTTCCCATCTCCATTTGGGGTTTCAGAGTTTTCAGTTTCTGCCATTGACTCTATTTATTGCTCAGTTTATGTTGCAGAGGTTCTGCATTTGGAAAATGCAGTAATATTTCCCCATTCCATCAAAAAAATCTTAAAAAGTGTTAACAAGTCAGCTTTGGGACATATTTTTTATCCTCTTATTCAAAGTAAGTCATAAAGTGCAAGTTTGCTCAAAGTTGGAGAAAAATATAAAACCAAACACTCAGTGGGGGCTCTTTTAAAATGTTATTTCTGCTAACAACTGAGTTGAGCTTTCTTTTAAAACTCATTTAAACAGACCACCAATCATGTTTATGCCACCTAATGAAAGATAAAAACTGAACACTGAATGGTACACTGAAAAACACCCTCACATGCCTGTGTAAGTTTAAATACACATAGAGTTATACCACTGGAGGATCTTAAATACATACCACTACCACTTCATTACTTACAGTAGCCTCATGTTCAAACATATCTGAGTTACTAGCAAATTTGATGCATCTCTAATTGAAAAATCCACTTAAGGATTAACAAATCACCAGGAACATTTGTACTAAAACATAAGTATAAATCAGTCATATAAATAGGAACCTTAATACCATTTCCAGACTATAATTATATAAGTAATTTGAACAACATATTGTAGCTGATGTTTTACCTAAAATACTTATTTCAAAGCATGTGGCCTCTAATAGAGTATAATCATCAATTTTACAATGTCTCTTATGAACCACTTACACAGGAAGACATGAATGATTTGTCTAGTCTAAAATATAAACCCCCAGACTGTCCTAACTTAGGGCAGGATCATAAAATCGCAAAATAGAATAAAATGACAAGCCACAAAAATGCAGAAAATAGTGTCTTCCTGGACACTGTCTCTTTTCGTGATCTAACAGAGAGCAAGATAAACCAATCTGAAAATAGATGTGTTTAATCAAAAATCATCTGTGTATCCTTTTTCTGTCTATTTTGGAACACTCTTCTGTTAAAATTGCTCTTGATATCGTTCTGGTTAGATCCTGTGAAATACTTTGTAGACTCATATATTTCAGTCCTTCAGGTTTCTGATATATTTCCTTATGCAAATTTAAACTAAGCTTTCTAAATTTAACTAACAGCTCTTTCTCCACTAAAATGCCTTTCTACGTTTTCAGCAAAAGTTGATAAAGTAGAAAGAGAAGCTTTGGGTTTTGGTTGGATTTCTAAATTGTTCTTAGCAGCAAAAGTATGTCTTAAAAAATCAATAGTGCAGCCATATACACTCCATAAGTGGATTAAAAAAGAGTCCTATTTTTAAATGAAATACCATTTTTCTTAGGACATTTACTCACACCTACTGCATCTAAACTAGCTGGCATTATTCTATAAGCTATTATTGAATGGATCTTTGTCAGGTCCCCTAGGCAAATGTAACATGCCCCCTGGAGATTTTCAGAGTACTAAATTTCACACCCAGTCACCTTATCAATAATACTTTGCCCCTAATTTTGATGTACTTGGTTTGTTTACAACATAAGAAATTCGGTTCTCAAGCCCATAATATGATGGGATGGAACAACATGAGAACATGAGCAAGTAGTAAGAAGATACAAAATTATGAATTTTAAAGTTTTCCAAAAGCTATTTTAAACTTTTCTCTGTGGTATCTTTCTGTGGGCATAAGCTTTCATTTGAAAAAAACCCAAGTGTAATGGAGGCATAAATTAAAGCACGTAACTCCTTCAAAAATGCTCCTATTTTCAATCAGTTTTTCCAAACTAAGATGAAATCCAGACTGAAGTCTTTTAGCTTCTCAGAAGAAAGCAGACCAATGACAGAATAGGATTAATAAAGCAAAACTACCTAAATTAAGATGTAAAGCTTTTACACTTGTTTGTGGATTAAAGAAATTTATGACTGTAAATTCTTTACTACCTCTTTTGAGTTGGTTTGTTGGGGTTTTCTTTGAGGTGGGGGGAGTGGGTCTAGGGATTCTTGATTCTTTTTGTCAACTCAATGTTTAATATTCTAGAAATAACCTTGAAGTCATTTATTTGTCCCCACAGCTTCTGATCTAAGAGTTGACTTCAGTTTCAGTACTTCCTGCCTCAGGACTTTGCTCTATTGGTTCTGTGGTTTAATAAGTTTTGTAGTGCTAAATACTTAAAATAACTTACATCATAGATGGAATAAGTGACAAAATGAAGACTAGGGAAAATGTGGGCATTGCACAAGTTGTTGGACATGCTTACACAAGACATGGAAAAGGCTGAGCAGTCAAATGCCTTCTTTATGTCATCTTAACTAGCAAGATCAGCCTTCAGGTCAGGTCCTGGAAACCAATGGAAAGGCTGGATCAAGGAAGGTGTACCCTTAGTGGAAGTGGATCAGGTCAGAGACGAAGTGTTGAACCCAGCATGTGGCCTTGTTGAACTTTGTGCCCCTGGCCTTGGCCGATTGATCCTGTCCAAATCCCTCTGCAAAGCCTTTCTACCCTCAAGCAGATCGACACTCTTACCCAACTTGGTGTCAACTGCAAACTTAATGAGGGTACACTTGATGCCTTCCTCCAGATCATTGACAAAGATATTAGAGAGAACTAGTCCCAGTACCAAGCCCTGGGGAATACCATGTGCAGTTCTGGGTTTCCTAGTACAAGTGAGACATGGACGTGCTGGCAAGCATCCAGTGATGGGTCACTAACATCATGAAAGGACTGGAACATCTCTCCTATGAGGAAAAGCTGAGAGAGTCTCTTCAGCCTGGAGAAGAGAAGACTCAGTGGGTATTTTTCAATGTGTAGAAATACCTGAAGGGAAGAAGCAAAGAGGATGAAGCTAGGCACTTTTTAGTGGTGCCCAGTGGCAGAACAAGATGGAATGGGCGTGAACTAAAGCACAGGAGGTTCACTCTGAACATCAGAAAAAGCTTTTTCACTGTGAAAACTTTTTTTCACTGGACCAGATTGCCCAGAGATGTTGTGAAGCCTCCATCCTTGCAGGTGTTCAAAAGAGATCTGGACATGGTCCTTCGCAACCAGCACTGGGTGGCCCAGGGGCTTGGGCAAAATTACCTCAAGAACTCCTTTCCAACATGAACCATTCTGTGATTCTATGATGTCATATCTCTCTGATTTTTCTCACATTATACTCTATGGAACAAGATCTTTTGATGGTTTTATTGTTCTGGTTTTATAGTAAAGCCTTGATTCTCATACAGAACTATTAATTGTGAATCTTCATACTTTTTTGTATAAAAGAAAGGAATATCAAATCAATCCTTTCAGAAGAACATAACACAATGTGAATGTCTCACATAGTTGAGTAAGTCACTAATTTATACAAATAAGAAAATAGAAATACTTTAATGTCTTAATGAATAAACCCTTTCCTTGTATATATCTCGTAAGTTTTATTATAAATTGATAGCTTGAACCATAAAGAATTTTCCATATTAAGGATTAATGGTGACTGCTAAATTCTCTTCTCATGTTCAGGAATAATAATTCAATCCAGTTCAGGCAACAGTTGTGTGTGTACATATGCATGTGTGTTTTTTCTTGTGTGTATGCATGTCCACATGAGTTGAATTGATGCTTCCCTCTTCTTAAGAATCAAAAAAAAAGAAGCTCTGATGTTTTTCTCATTTATATTGTTATATAAATCAGTTATGCTACCGTAGTCTATGGGCCTACATGTGCCTAACAAGAGTGAGAAGGGGCTCAAATATGTAAACATTTGTGGTGACTTTTGTCTAGATTGCTTTCCCTCAAGGTTACTGATCTCATGTTCTTTTTTCCCTGCCAAAGAGATATAAATTCTTTTGAAATAAAATCTTTTTGAAACATTTGACTTCATAATTTTCTTCAGCCCAGCATTCAAACCGTACTGACACCTTTTGGTTTTACTCAAAGGTGCTGCTAGCCAAAACAACAGAATAGTAACTCAGTGAAAAGGGTCAAGACAAAAATATTTTTCTTCATCTTACCAGACAATGTAAAAATGTTTTTTCATTAAATCTAAACAAAGCTTCAAATCCTTGTAAGGTTTGGAATATTAACTGGATTAGAGAAAAAGGTTTTGTCTGGACATCAATCTAGTTTCTCTTTCAGTTCAGATTGAGATATGCAGAAGTTAAATGTAGTCAAAAGTCAATGACAAACAGCTATTTAAGTGCCTAATATTTTAAAGCATAAAGGAAAGTCCCTAAATTCCTTATGTACATTTTAAATATTTTGCTACACTGTTAATACAGTGACTGCCCTTAAAATGTCAATATTTGCCAAGAGCTGCAAGAAACTCCAAGAAACTACAGTAGTTCCCTGTACTGGCTGGAGAAATTACTTTTGACATAGCTGAGGCATTGTGTGAAACATTTTAAGAAACACATTTTGAAGAAAATTGATTTCATTCATCTTCATTTTAGGACATTTGTTTATGAGATGAAAATCAAAAGATGTGTCCATTGTTTACAAAGATAAAAGTAAGTAAGATATCAGACCACTTGAAAAAGAACACTGATTTATCAGATACTCCATACTAACTTTTGAGTTTGTCATGTATTCTTGATTAAATAGAAGAATACATCTATTATTTTCCTTATATATTTACTTGTTTGCATTCTTACATTTGCAATGAAAACTTTAGCTGAGTAGTATTAAAAGTCAGTCTATCAACACATCAACCTTAGAAATAGTATTTCCTTATGCTTCCCACTGAAGTCAACAATACAAAAATTTAGTGATCCACTAAGAATATGATTTCTTCTTTCCCTTCTGCAAGGGAAATCTTCTAAATCAGTAGTAAATCAACGTAGCTGAGGAGCTGTAAAACTGGAGCAAATTCAATCAAAATCATACCCTAAGTATACAGTGGTATTTTAATCCAACATCTATTAAAGGTAATTCTATTTCTTTGCCTGCAGTTTGAAGTACCTTCCAAAATTGCTGAAGCTGGTACTATGTGTATACTATCTAATAATTCCCAAAGGTTTTGAACATCTACCGTGTTTTATTTCTAGTCACAAATGATATGGAACAAATTAAAGGAAAATTAATCTCTTTGAAGTCAGATGTTAAGATAAAGAATTACCTGGATCATTTAAACAGAAGATTGCACCTTAAATCATCCAGAGTAAGGCAGCTGACCCAGGGTATTTGTCACTGGTCATAGAACAGATGTCATAAATACTAAGGGATACCATCAAATATCTTAAGCAATCATTGTCACAGAAAATCCTCATTAAAAATGACTAAAAATGGCATCATTAATTCATGACTCTTCACTTAGGATCCAGTTCATCATGTGTCTCTGATACATGAATACTTCAAGTGTGTATACTTCTTACCAAAGTCAATAGATGCATTCAAAAGCAAAAGATCAGAGGGATCCTTTACTCCTTGTTGAACAAAGGCCAGCTCCTCAGCAGCAGTCCTCAGTGTTGAAGACTATCTGCCCATTCTGTGTTTACCAGTGCTTAGGGAAAAATACTTTTGTGACTGAAACACCTAAACTTCATAGCAAAATGACCAAATTATCAAGTAATTCAGGACTTTAACAGGCTCAGAACCAGGGTTTAGAGAAAAGTCTTACTATGACTCTTTTAGAGTGGCAGGAAAAGATGGCAGGCTTTCCAATCAGCCTGGTAATGAACCAAAAACATTAAGTGCTTTAAAGATCCATGTCTTAGGAAAATACTAGTTCTAAGCCTTCAGAATTACCAGCACTTCATTTTATTTGACAACACTACAGCTATCTGCCACTCATATTTACAATGACAAACCAGATTTCCTAGAAAGTAGCTATATGCCGTTTTTTTTTTTTTACAATACCCAAAGTACTGCCTGCCTTTTAGAAAAATGAAAGGGGAAATATTTGTCTTTGGAGGTGCTTCTAGAGTACTGTCAATGCAATACGATGCAACATTTCCAAAGCTGATAAAAGGAAGGAGAAAAAAAATCAGACTTTATTGGAAGGAAGGAGAATTTTGCACAGCAAATGCTGCTTGCAAGGAATGTCTGCAGGAAGACTAATATTTTGGTTTTTTCAAATTATATGCAGAAACAATCTGATGTGGATTGGTTGGGGAAATACACTTTTTCATGGGTGTCAAAAAGGAACTTCACTCTCTTCTGACTTCAGTCTCTTCTATCTTCAAACACAGGGCACATATTACGTGCAAGTGTATTGGGTTTGCATGGCAAGGTTTTGGTAGTGGGATGCCACAGAGGTGACTTCTTTGAGAAGATACCAGAATCTTGCTTTGTGTCCAACGCATCCAGTGCCAGCTGACTCTAAAATGGACCTTCTACTGGCCACGGTTGAGTGCACTAGCGACAGTGATATCGTCTTTAGGATAGCATATCGAAGGGGAAAAAACTGCTGCACAACAGCAGCTGGAGAGAAGACTGAGAATGTGCAAGAGAAACAACACTGCAGACACCCACGTCAGTGAAGAAGGAAAGAGAGGACATGCTTTAGACACTTGAACAGAGAACCTCCTGCAGCCTGTGATGAAGACCATGAGGCAGATTGTTCCCATGCAGCCCATGTACATGCACAGTGGAGCAGATATTCACGTATGGCCCATGGAGGATCCTAGACTGGAGAACGCGGGTGCCTTGAAGGACTCTGTGATCCAATGGGAAGCCCACACTGGAGCAGGTTCCTGGCAGGACCTGCGGACCAATGGAGAGAGGAGGTCACACTGGAGCAGCTTTGATAGTACTCGTGACCCCATGAGGGACTCATGCTGGAGCAGTCCGTTCCTGAAGAATGACGTCCCATGGAAATGACACACAAGAGAGCAGTTTGTGAAGAACTGCAGTCCATGAGAAGAAGAATCCTGGGACACTTAAGAAGCTTGTGGAAGACTGTGTCCTCTGGGAGGGAGTCCCTGCTGGAGCAGGAGAAGACATGAGGAGTCCTCCCTCTGAGAAGACAAGGTAGCAGAGACAACATGCAATGATTCTCTATCCCCCTGTACTGCTTGAGGTGAAGAGGTAGAGAAATTAGAAGTGAAGTTAAGGCTGGGAAGAAGGGAGGGGTGGGGGAATGGTGTTTTAAGATTTTTATTTCTCATTATCTGACTCTGATTGGACTGGCAACATATTTAATTAATTTCCCTGAGTCAAGTCTGTTTTACCCGTGACAGTAATTGTTGAACAATCTCTCCCTCTCTTTATGTCAATCCATAAACCTTTTGTCATATTTTTCTCTTCCCTGTCCAGCTGAGGAGGGCGATAATAGAGCAGCTTCGGTGGGCACCTGGCATCCAGCCAGGCTCAGCCCACCATTGCAAGAATTTCTATTGTTCTTCTATTTCTTTTACAGTTCTGTATAGATCATTATGTATTTGTAAGTATTCAGGCTTGTGGGACAAAACATAGACCTGCAAAGTCTTGACTGCATTTTTTAGATTTCCAAAATTTGCTTTCTCATTAGGGTAATGCATTTGATTAGGAACCAGGAGGCAGTGGGTAAAGCTGTAATTTCTCTGCCACCATAGTGGACTTTCCATTTCACTCTGACTGTTCCTCATACTCTTTTGCTTCCCCTCCTTATGGTAATGTATAGCTTAGTGCAGACATGGAGCTTTCTTCAGTCTCTAGATCTGCCACAGAAATTATCAGGTGAGGTTTGATAGTTTATGTCAGACAGGAGGACACATTAAGTGACTTCAATGTCCCCATCCAATGTTAGAAACTGTGACTCATAATAAAAATCATGAATGGGAACACAAAGGAGAGAGGAAAAAAAAGCAGTTTCAGGATATTTTGCTGCAAGCCTTCTCTCCTACAAGATACTGTCAAATTTCTGCTGCTGCAAACGATAGCTCTTCTACCAAGGGGGCAGTTCAAACAGCTTTATCTGCCTTTCTTCCTCTAAATTTCAAAGTGAAATTGCTTTGAAAAAGTCCCTGTTTGTAGGATAGAGCTTCCTGAGTCTGTTTCTGGTGTAAAAAAGACTTTTTCATATTTTGATTACGTCTCAGATATTTCAGGAGTGCATGAGAGGGATGGATGATTATCACTTCATTTCTAAGTGTTCAGAAAATTATTTAAGTGATACTAGAGGAACAAGTCTCCCTGTCAGTCAGTGCTCAGGGTCTAAGGAAGAACGACAAGAAAATTACGTGTCCAAATGGAAGAACAGGTAAATGATGCAATAAAATAGAGTTCTATGATATAATTTTAAGTTTCTTCCTTCTCTTCTTAATAATAAATAATAACAAAACCTCTTTAATAAGTTCACAGCTAAAACTGAATTAGAGATAATGCATGGTTTTCTGGTCAAATCTTGCTATAACATTAACTCCAAAGTTCAGTAAACTCCTTGCCCTTTCAGAGAATCTACCTCAGATTACATAGTACTCCTTAGGCTGAAAGGAAGATTTCCACAAGTTCATTCCTGACTAAAGCAAGGAAAACAGACAGCATAAGGCCATTAGGGTATTAAGTGCCAAATTTTCAAATTTAGTTTGTCTTACAGTTTAGTTTGTGTCTACTTTAGTACTTGTTTCAGAGGAAAAATGTTGCTCTGAAGTGAATCCCTTTACGCAGCTAGTTACTGCACAGTGGTTCATTTTTTACATGCATGAAAAAGCTTCCTTTGGCAGAACACTAACACTGAACCTCTGTCCAGGCATTCAACAAATGTACCCAGCCTCCCTTAGCAGTCCA
Source organism: Thinocorus orbignyianus (assembly GCA_013400375.1). Classification (NCBI taxonomy): domain Eukaryota; kingdom Metazoa; phylum Chordata; class Aves; order Ciconiiformes; family Thinocoridae; genus Thinocorus; species Thinocorus orbignyianus. The sequence continues at coordinate 254,601 of VXBW01004974.1, forward strand.
GAGATGTAACTGAACCTTAAGCAGACTCATGCCATGGCAATGATAGCAACATTCGATCCAGTAGACAGGACTAAATATGACCTCCAATAGGACTCAGTACAGATGCCAGGGTCTCAGCACAAGCGGCTCCAGTCTCCCGATCACATGAACACTCAGGTGGGAAGAGAGGTCTCTAAATCCTGTCCAGATCAGATTCATCAATGAATTAAGAGCAGGCTTTAAGGCTTTGCCTTGCCCAAGTCAAGGCTTGAAAACCTCAAAACACAGAGACTCCATAGCTTTCCTGGGCAACCTATTGAAATTTTGATACTTGCACTATTTCTGGCATTATTTCTACCAGTGGAGGTTAAGGTTAAGCAAACATTTATCAAGAATGCTGTGTTTAGTGTCCTTGTCCCAGGTGAAGGATTGGCGTAAATATTTTACTGGTTTTCTCCAGTCTTTGTGCTGAGGCTGTGATATATCACTTCAACTTAGAATTGTCATAATCCAACCATGGTTTCACTGAAACTATAGCATGAAGAATACAGGATGCATAGGTGCATCCTATGTTTTGCAGCATGCAATAATATTTGTTGATGTTGAATGTCATGTTTATCTAAAGAGCAAGGTTAATAACAAAGAGGGTTTGTAACAATTAGTTTCCTTCAGCATGTGAAGCAATAATGGACACCAACAGAAGACATAAAGCACATCTGTACTTTCCAGCTCGTCTCTCAGCTAGTAGTTTAGAAGAAAAATAGTGAAATGGCCCATCTTCTTAAACACTCATTGAGATTTCTTTTCTATGTATGATGGGCTTCCCACAACTGCTACATAAAGTACCAATTGAAAACAGCCCTGTCATATATACTTCTACAAAATATGAACAGTGCTAAATACTTTAAAGTGAATCGATTTCCAGTGAAAGTGTTTTAACCTTCTTTTAGGTCAAGAAATAGCAATTTTCCAAGCTCACTGCAACCTGAGAATTAATCCTGAGAGGCAGGTGTGCACTGCGTACTTCATTTGGTCTGTGAAATTTACTGAAAATACCCTTTCTCAGAACTGTACTTGAAGCTTTCTATTATAAATTTTAGGTGTGGTTCCTCTAACTTGTATTCTAAATTGTATTCAGAGTTGATTTCTCTTAGATCAACTAGAGGATTTGCAATTCACAATCTCTTCCTTTGTTAAGAATATAACAACAGAATGAGCAGCAAAACATCACAGTATATGCTCATACATATAAAACTTGGGTACACTGCTGAAGCAATTTGCAAGTAAAAATATGCACTCTTTGTGCATTTGCAAGAGTGGAGTACTTATGAAAATGACATTCTCACTCTAGTCAATCAAGGGGGTTTTGTGTTGAAGTTCTATTTCTAGATGCATTGCATTCAAGATTCAGCACATTGAAGAATAACAGCAGAAAAAGCATGGCTCACACTGTTGACCCCATAAACAGCTGGTGGTGAAAGAAGATAAATATTAATTCTTGCAGTACTTTGTCAAGTGACTTTAACCACGCTACTAGTATCAGAATGTTTCATTCCACAGATCAACAAAATATCGTTACTATTCCTCTTATATCTGTGTCAGTGTGTTTATTATTAATCATAGAAAATGTTTCATTTCCTTTATAAAATAGCCATTTGTTCTTCAGATTTAAAACATTCATTCCTAGAGATGAATATCCCTCATCAGTAATTGAGATCAGGTGTTTGGTATAACACATGGCTCTGTACTAGTGGAATATTTTTTTAATTGATTACATGGTGCCATTTTTTTCCTTCTACTAATGAAATAAATTAGCCACTGTAGCCTGTTGTCCATGAACATTTAGCCTGCAGAGAATTGGCTCATCACATGAGACACACACTTTTCATCATGTTTTTAGCCTGAGACTTCCACAAAAGGTGAATTTAGGGGAAAATATTCAAAAGGCAAAAATGAACTTGTGAAGATGTAAAGGAGTTGGCCAGCTGACTTCCACTGGCAATTTTAAAACCCTCTCCTGAAAATCATAGAATCAT